>JAQQSZ010017473.1:0-10793 GCA_028646595.1 Phalanger gymnotis | reverse complement strand
GAGTCCTGCTTCCCTCTGCCCCTTTGTGGGTTCTGTAGTTCTAGAATTGGTTCAGAGCCATTTTTTCATAGGTTTTTGGAGGGACTTGGTGGGGAGCTCACGCCAGTTACTGCTTTCCAGTCGCCATCTTGGCTCCGTCCCCCCCTTATTCTGAAATTTCAAAAAAAAAGCTTTTAGTTTTCAAGTGACATATCAAGAAGTCTAGGAAAATTTCAATTCTTACCAAGGTGCTTTGATCACATGATCACAAAGACTCCCTGGGTTTTTTGGAATTAAAACTTTATATGCAGTAAACATCAATACTATAGTTTTCGTGAGAGAGAGGAATCCACTGTACCTACAGTCAGGACAATGAGGATATATAAAAATCATTTTTAGTTTTCTGGCCTATCTACCCTGTTTAAACCTTCAGTGAAATCATTTAATAGCAAACATTTTGGGACTGAGAGTATGTATATTTGAACCCGTGTACTTTGAATAGAAGAAAACTGCAATACAATCAAATTAAAGAATTTAGATGTCTTAAGTAGATAATAAATCATGAATAGATGATTCTTGAACCTTCCCAACATTCTACTGGATTACATTCCTTGCAAGAAAAGGAATGTGGCATTTTTGTCCTCTAAAATTAGTATTAAATTATCTTGCAATTTATGATGACAGGTTAGGAAATCTAGGCAGTTTCTTTCAGTTCTATTTCAACCTTCTTATACAATAAGAAGGTAGTGTCTTTAATACAGTCTTTAATAGGTCTTTTCATACTTTTTCTCCTGTAAAGTATTTTCCTCTGAGGAACCTAATTATTCTTACTTGTTCTGAATGCACTTCCCTTTTGCACCCTCTACCAAAAGATTTGAAGCATTTGGATGAAGCCTCGTCATTGGAATAGAAATTCAGTTTGTTTTGATCTGTTTGATGAATCCATTGTAGCTTGACCACCTCAACTGGTGTGAGAACAGCCTGAGGCCAGTAATGAGAGATATGTTTGGGTAGACTAGTCATTGCTGAACTTTCCATGGAACTGAAAGCCATCTCTCCTCCCCCCACTCCCTGCCTAGAAGAGCTTATGTTAGGTCCAAAGCTTAAGTGTGCCTTAATATTTTTTACATTTCTGTTCACATAGTATTAAAATACGACATAAAAGTATGATCTGCCATTTCAATTTCTGATCTCTGTATGTCTCATTATTGGAAATAGTGTGTATGAGAGGAGGGCAAGTAACTGGTTTATTATTCAGAGAGAAGGAAACAGAAAATAGACTGTTGGAAATTAGAAAGATTTTCCCGACTGGGAGCTTTGGAGCTAAATGAAAGAGAATCTTATTTATATTATATAACTTCCCCATAGCAGGAGAAAGATTAAGTGAATCTGTACCTGTTACCCTAGGCAAAACTTGAACCAAGAGAAAGCAGTTTTAAGTGGTAGGGAGGTTGGATGATTAGAAGTGGGAGGAAGTTTCCTTGCAAGTAGCAGCCCTCAGGCAAATTTTCCTTCTGTTGTCTACTCCCACAGCAAAGTCAAAGAAATTCTCCTCCTGGAGGGGCAGAACAAAGGCATCAATTTAGGGAAAGTCACCCGCACAGGAGAAATCTGAAGGGAGGACTTGGGAAGGAATTGGCTCTATTCCCACAAGAGTGGAAGCCAAAGAGAAGATTTTCTTCTATAGCTAAGCACCGCCAACTCCAGACCCTACTATATGTATATAACAAAACTCATGAAGAGTAATTGAAAAAGAACATTTGGAGAAGTAGGACAAAATGCTTTCTTTTTATAAGAGAATTTGTTGTTTAGTCATTTTTTTTTTCAGTCATGTCCAGCTCTTTGTGATCCCATCTGGGGTTTTCTCGGCAAAGATGCTAGAGTCATTCGCCATTGTCTTACAGCTGAGGAACTAAGGCAAACAAGGCTAAATGACTTGTCCAGGGTCACACAGCTAGTAAGTGTCTGAGGCCAGATTTGAATCTAGGAAGATGAGTCTCCCGGACTCCTGACCCAGTGCTCTATGCACTATGCCCCCTAGCTGCCCCAGAAGGGAATTTGGATAGAAGAAATTTCTTTTTCTCAAGTATTCTACTAATGCAGATTAAATATTCTGTACTTGGCCTAAATTGAAAATCTGATCATTTAATTATTATAGGGATATGGCCATAGCATAGTTCAACTCATGTCTAATTCCATTGCTTTGCCTTTAAAAAATCATATACGGTAAAAACTTGATATAATGGGAAATTATCTCATAGGTATTTTCTTATCTTCCATGATTATAAAAGGATGGTAAAAACCCTTTGCCTACAGAGTACTGGAAAGAATATTGACTCTGAAGTCAGAGGATCTGCGTTCCAAATCTACCTCTGACCTAACTCTGGGCCTCAGTTTCCTCCTCTTTAAAACGAAAATGGCTGAACCAGATAGCCCCTGAGGTCTCTTCTAACTCTATACCTATAATCTTTATCCCACAAACTGATTCCTTCCCCATCACTAGGATACTCAACTGCTCAACCACTACAATCTAAACCTTCCAGAATATGCCTTTTAAGAATCAATTAAAAGAATTGAAGGTGTTTAGCCTGGAAAACAGGAAACTCGGGAAATTGGATTGCTGTCTTCGAATATTAGAAGGCCTGTTCTGTAGAAGAGGGCCTTAGCTGGTTCTGTTTAGTTGCCGAGGATAGAACCAGGATGGGATGAATAGTGGATGCTTAATAAATATTTGTTGTATGAAATAGAATAGAATTGAAATTTGCATAGAGAAATGATTTTGGTTCAATGTGAAGAAAACAAGTATAAAAATTGGAGCTATCACATAATGAAATGTGCTTCAAAAGGAAATGAGTTCACTTCTCTGGAGTTATTCAAAAGCCTGTTGGTCCACAGCTTACTGGGGATTTTCTCAAGGGGAATTCACGCTTCAGGTACAGTTGGACTTGTTGATCTCTAAAATCCTTCATAACTCTGGGATTCTATATTTAATAATTTAACTAGGCCATTAGCCCACTTTTGGCAACTGGACTGTTTTCATGTTTACCCACTTTAACATTGGTCTCTAGGGTACACTGATTTTTTTTTTTACTTATATTGTGATTTGGCTCTCCCAAAGTAAGGCTGGTTATATCTGTCCCCTTAGGGTTCTAAGTACCCCCAAAAGACCATAGGTATCTTTTTCTAAGCTATTGGCTTGAGATTCTTTTCTGGTCTATTCTACCCACTCTTAAGTGCCAGAGATTAACTACCAGTATCACATAACCAGTTAACAACAGTTAGCTTTTACAAAGGGATGTTTACTTTGAAGATATAGCAAGAACAGAAATACAACACATTTCTCCTCAAAACCACAGGGCACACTATCCCTTTATCACTTTAGTTTCTGAGCAGAGAGGGCTCAAATTTAACTAGTTTTCTACATAGCATTTGCCCCACCAAGTTCACTTCCAAATGTGGGAGAGCTGCTTAGATAAGTTCGTGTCCCAATACTCTTAGACTGGGTCCTAAACCTTATTCCTCAGGGCATCAATGAGGGACTGGCTGGCCATTAAACCTGACATGGATTATGCTTATAGACTTCCTGGTAGAGCTCTCTGTCTCTGTCTCTCTCTGAGTTTCTCTCTGTCTCTCCTTATTTTCTCCTATCCCCACTCTCTTTTGAAGATTACAAGTTGTAGACAGTCTCTTTCACTTAAAAAATAGGAAGATAGACACAACAGTGACAGAAGCAATAGCAGAGCCCTGTACTCTTTTGCTTTATGCCAGCTCCTAATGAAAGAAGCCCTCTGGACTTCCCCTCCCCATTATAACCATAGACCTTCAGCAGCTGATCCTTCTCCAATGCCAATGAATCTGGGAAGAGCCCTCACCAAGAGACTGTCCTTATTAACTGGTACCTTTTGAATCCACCTCCATTTTAGCTACACAGCCATTCAAAAAGGCTCCTCTTTATTGTATAGCTAGCAGACTGGAGCCAGCTATTGGATGGTTGCCACGCTCAAAGTGAGGAGCAAAACCTTTACACTATATATTACTCTTCCACTCCTACATTCTACATATAAACTTCCATTCCTGCATTCCTCTCCAGGCTCCATTCCTGGCTCTCCAGGACTTCTTTCTCTATCATACCACAAAAATCTGCTCATCCTGGAAAGTCCCTCTGCCCCTACACTTCCTTCTTCTAATTGGTCATCCTGAAATCTCCATTTACGGAAAATGCCCAGGTCAGCTATGTTCACTCCTTTCTTCCTTCCAAGAGGCTCCATTTCTGATTCTCTAGACTTCTTTCTCCACCGTATCCCTACTTGGGCACCTTCTCTCCCTCTCAACCACCACTCCTCCACCAGCTATTCTACTTAATTTTATATGTTGTCTTTCTCTATCAGAACATAACTTCCTTACATGACCAACAAAATAGAGGACCAGTTTCTCTGATCTTTACATCTTATACCTATCTAAAATAGGAATCACCAGCAAGATAGAAACCTATTTCAGAAGTCTCCATGGTCTAGTGCAACAAGAACCAAATAAGGTAATAATTTAATGAACTAACAGTAAAGAAGGCTATTCTTAACCTCTAACTTGCACCCTCAGCTCCCTCACCCCCATGGACAGAGCTGCATAGGTGGACCTACCTGCTTGCAACAGATCACAACTCTACCCCACCCTATTTCCATTGCTAGAGAAAATGAAAAGGCAGAAACTTGACCTGCCTGAGAGGTGGTGTGCTGTCACTCTGTGCTGTAATTGAGCTCAATTACAGAACTGAGGAACAGAGAGACCTGAGGCAGGACATCTGTGTGTGGCTGGGCAGTGCTCCACTAAACCCGAGGAAAAGAGCCCAGCACTGAGCCAGAGCCAGTTCTGTCCAGACTGTCTGACCTCTGTCAGATAAGGCTAAACAAGGGAGTTGGCAGAATTACTTTGGAGTCAGGGGCTAGAATCATAGATAGTCATTTGTCACTCTAGCTCTATCTATGTATATATATCTCCATCCTCCCCTCAGGAAAACTTGTTTTCTTCATATTGAACCAAAATCATTTCTCTATGCAAATTTCAATTCTATTCCATTTCATACAACAAATATTTATTAAGCATCCACTACTCATCCCATCCTGGTTCTATTCTCTGCAACTAAAAAGAAAGGCCCTCTTCCACAGAACAATTCTTCAAATATTTGAAGACAGCAAGCCTGTTTCTGACTGGCCTTCATCATTAGAGCATAAGCTAGGGATTAGAAGAGGTAGGGAGAGGCAGCATGGTGCAATAAATACACAACTTGGCTTTGGAGTCAGAAAGACTTGCATTCAAGTCTAAATTCTGGAATATACCAGCTATGAGATGCTGAGCTACATTAGTCCCTGCACAGATGAAGCAACAAGTATGGACCAAAAAAAAAAAGGCAAAATAATTAATTTCTGGGAAAGAAGGTCTAACATTCCGGAGGTTGATTCATTGTGAAAACAGAATTTATCTCCTGCACAGCAAAAATAATTGGCAGAATAGAAAAACCTGAATCCATAGTAGCAAATGTCACCAAAGGAAAAAAAGAGAAAATAACTTATTGGGAATGGAAATATACAGAAGTGAAGGACAATCTGGAAGAAGAGAAACAAAAGACAATAACTTTAAAAGAAAACATGATTTTCATACAAGCAAAGCATACTAATCTTGAGGATAGGCTGTGTAAAGACGGGTTAAGGATTATAGGTCTCCTAAAAAGACATGGCAGGTCAAAAAACCTATCAAAAATCCATAATCAAGAAATAATACAAGAAAACCACCTAGCACTTCTGAAGATAGAAAACTAAATGCCAATCGAAAGAATCCATAGATTGCCTCTAGAGGAATGTGTGCTTCTCAAGGGCCGGGACTGTCTTTTATATTCCTAGTACTTAATGCTGTGCTGAGAGTACTGAGAAAGCTTAATAAATGCTTGTTGACTTGCCTTGATACATCATCACGCTTTGCAACTTCTTCCGTGTTAGAGATAAAGATTAAACTTCCAGCTTGTGCCAATATCCAAAACTGGATCACTCCAATTATCTATTTTCTGTCTTCTTTCTTCTAGGATGAAGAGCATTGCTAGAAAATGTCAGGGTATTTTACTGACCTATCCCACTACAAGAACATGCTTTCTAATTTCAAATGGGCCCTACACTGCTACTCAGAATTTCAGTTATTGGTGTCTTGATCATTCCTTTATATATTCCCTACAATGAGTGTTCCGCGTCTTTCCCGTTCTTTTCAAGCCCCCATTCCTACTCTAGTCCTTCTCACTCTCAGGAAAAGACTTTGACTCTTACTTTGTTGAGATCAAGGCTATTGGATGTCAACTCCTTCGCTTTCCTTCCCTTCTATCTCAATATTGTTTTTTCACCAAATTCCTCTTCTTTTGACAACTCCATTCAATTCAATTCAACCAGCACGGGGCTAGGCACTGCTCTGGGGCTGGGGATAAAAAGACAAGATTTCCCTCTTCATTTCCAAAGCTAATTTCTATCCCTGGGCCCTTGACCCAATCATTTCCTCCTTCTTCCAGGACCCTACTACCTAGTAGTTCAAATAATTATTCTATATTCTTTAAAAAAATGTTATTTAAAACATAAATTCTGAGCCTGGTTGCAAACACAAAGCTAAGTTTTGACATTCTCTCTTAAGAAAGAAATGCTGAATAAATCTTTAATATAATTTTGGTTTGGGGTACTTGCTCTAGGCCATGGGTTGTTTAAATCCAGTATTGGCAGAGCTTCTGTGGGTTGACATCTTATTTCTTTCCTATTAAAATTCTTATTCTGTCCCAAAATAATCATCATTGGAGCCAATGCATTTGACATCTCTGCATATGATTTAAACTTCTACAGTAGGTAAGCCAGCATTTCTTCTGCTTGCATGTTTTATTTGGACTTTTTCTTTTATTTTGGACTGTTTTCCAGACATTTGCAATGAAACAGTTCCACACATCCAGCCTTGCATTGTCCATCTTTATACTCGGCCTGGTTAAGGTATATGAAAAATAAATCGTTGTTTTTTTTAAATCACTGAAACCACTGAATTTATACTGATTGGGTGAGGTACTGGGATTTTACTGTATGTTATTCTTGTGTTTTCTTGTTCTCTCTAGCACTTCTTGCATATTATTTGCAGCACCAGTTCTTCACCAGCCTTGTCCAATATGTCAGTATCAATCATTATTTTATTGTGGTCATAATCTCTGCAAAATCTTAAGCAGATTTTATAATCTCTTAGTAGTTTCATTTCAGAGAGAGTATGTTGGCAAATACCTCCTTCAGGGAAAGCATCTGGTTTCTCTTTTTTAAGCAACCAAAATGGATTGAAGGCCAAACAAATTCAGAAAGATGACAACAGCATCACCAATTGATCTGTTTTTATTGCTGCCTTAGATCCACCTAGGGAGTCAGGATGTCGGAGCAAGTGATACAGACATATTTTCTCTGCCCTGCTGCTACAACCTGAAAATATTCAGTTGTGGAGAAGCTAGAGATGGGACCAATGAGCTGGAATCTGTGCAGTGGAGAGGGTCAGAGCGAGTTCTCCAGGGTGATGAGGAGCTAATTTCCAGTGTCCTTCATGTTGGTGGTGGCGGCTCCCTTGTTTTTCAGCTGTAGTATCTGAGTCAGGGCAGGAGGACGGTAACCTTAACCCTGGCATGTTAAACATTCTTTCGAGGCAGTGAGCAAGCTCCCACAAAAAGGTTCTACTTTATGCTGAGCCACTTGTTGCCACCTTTAATGCCAACTTGTGTTAGTGTGATTAGAAACAAGAAACACAGACAAAGCTTCACACTAAAGGGTTCTAATGAAATAATATACAGATTACATAGACATATTAAAATTCTGGTAACCTATAGGAGGACATAAGCCTATCTGCTTTGCTGCTAATTTCTGGGCTCTCTCCTTGTCTGGTCACGGGAGATGAAGCTACATGGGTACAAAAAGTGGACTCTCCAGACATGGCCTGACCACTGTCAGATAAGGCTAAACAAGGGAGTTGGCAGAATTACTTTGGAGCCAGTCATTTGTCACTCTAACTATATTTATGTACCTATCTCCCTCTCTCTATAAAATGAGCTGGAGAAGGAAATGGCAAACCACTCTTGTATCTCTGCCAAGAAGATCCTAAATAGGGTCACAAAGAGATGGACACAACTGGAAAATGACTGAACAACAACAAGAATCTTTATTCCTCCTCTCAGCAAAATGGGGCCTGTTTCTGACTGGTCTATATCATTAGGGTATAAGCTGGGGGTTAGAAGAGGTAGGGAGAGGCAGTGTGATGCAATAAATAGGCAGCCTGACCTTGAGGCCAGAAAGACCTGGATTCAAGTATAACCCCTGGAATAAATCAGCTGTATGGCTCTGAGCAAGTCACTTCTTAATTTCTCAGTACCCCGAGGCAACTTTCTAAGACTTTAAATCAGGGATCCTTGATCTTTTTTTGTGTCATGGATTGTTCTGGTAATCTAGAAAACCCTATGAACCCCTTGACAGAATGTTTTAAAATGCATTAAATAAAATACGTAGGATTACAAAAGTTACCAATTATATTTAAATACAGTTATCAAAATATTTTTTAAAAAAATCAGTGGACCCCAGGTTCAGAGGCCCTGCTGTAAGTTACAAATGTGACCCTGAGCTATATTAGTTCCTACACTGATGAAATCACAAGTCTAGACAAAAAAAAAAAAGGCAAAACAGTTCATTGCTGTGGAAGAAAGTCCAACATTCTGGAGGTAGATTCACTACTCTACACACACAAGTTTTTGAATTGTTGCTATTTTTCTGAGTTTGCAAGATTTTTTCCTCTTAAAATGTTAAGTCCCTGCCTTGGTGCCTCCAGGAACAATTTTGCAAAGAGCTCACATCTGAGATTTCTCTCAAAACACAATCCAGTATCAGACGTTTACTAGCTGTGTGTCCCTGAACAAGTCATTTAACCCCGTTTGCCTCAGTTTCCTCATTTGTAAAATAAGCTAGAGAAGGAAATGGCTGTAAGACTATATTAATTATTATAGGTCATCTAAATCAGAAACTCTCACCTAAAATGATGGACTTAGAGCTAGAGGGTAATTTAGATGTCATCAAATCCAATGTGGCACAGTGGATAAAGTGATGGCCTTGGAGTTAGGAGGACCTGAGTTCAAATCTGGTCTCAGACACTGATTAGCTGTGTAACCCTGGGCAAGTCACTTAACCCTGTTTGCCTTAGTTCTTCATCTATACAATGAGCTGGAGAAGGAGATGGCAAACCACCTTGCTATTTTATTTGTCTCTTTGCCAAAAAAACAAATAAACCAACCCAAAGTGGAGTTATGAAGACTAGAGCTTAATTGAAATGACCCAACAACAACAACAAGGTGTAGTGAAGAGACTGACTTTCATTAGGGAACTTGTGTTTAGTGCTTCATGAATTGGAGTGTTGCCTATCAATGAGATGCACCAGTAAGTGCTAATGTGTACGTATATGTGCATGTATTTACTACAAAGATGTGTCACCATATTTACATTTACCTGAAATTACAAAAATCCTAGAAGCAAATCTATCTTAAAGGGCAGGGTCCCAGCAGCCACAAACTAGCATTGTGAAACGAATTGCTGCAGTCCTAGTTTAGTTAGCCAGCTCTGACACATCCTCCCGTTAATCAGCCTGTCACCGAGGCAACTTTGGTCAGTCTTGTTGCTCAGGTCCTCGCTGCTCTCATGGAGCTCTAATTTGGTTCCCACATGAATGCAGCCTTCTTTCCCATTATCCATCCTTTACACTCTTGCTGTTTTCGCATGATTCCCCTCTACATCTACTCATTCCATTCACACCGACTCCTATCTGATCTACTATTCTTTTTGTCTTCTTGACCCTTACACCCTGTTACTGTATCCTGTCCAATTCCTGCTCTCTTAGGAGCAGAATCAGCTTTAGCTCACTCCCATTTCTTACTTCTCTCTACCTCTTGGCCATAACTGAAGCCTGAATTTCCCCTGAAAAATACCAAATCCCCTGCTAGCAAGTGGGCCTCTACTGTGGTGATGATGATTTACCCAAGGGTGGGGAACCTGTGGCTATGAGGTCACATGTGGCCCTCTTGGTCCTCAAGTGCAACCCTTTGACTGAATCCAAACTTCCAGAACAAATCCTTTTATGTGAAGTTTGGATTCAATCAAAGGGCCGCACCTGAGGATCTAGAGGGCCATATGTGGCCTCGAGACTGCAGGTTCCCCAACCCTGAATTTTACTCACTTATTTATTTCTTCCTTAAATAAATTGAAAGGTCAAATTTCATTGTTATTCAGTTGTTTTGAAGTCAGAAAAATGAGTCTTCCTGATTCCAGGCCTGGCGTCTTATCTATTGTACCACCTAGTTGCCCAAGGTCAAGGGCTTTAAACCAAATTGCTCTTTACTGTATTTTTATTTTTCTCATAGTTATCTCTCTATGTCTTACCTATCCCTGCTAGAACATAAGCTCCTTGAGGGCAGGATCGATTTCATTTTTGTCTTTGGATCCCTAGCACCTTGTATAGTGCCTGGCACATAGTAGGTGACTAACAAATGCTGGTGGAATTAATTTAAATTAAGATCTTTCCCAAAGAGGCCTCACTTTCTTCTGCATTTGTTCCCTACTGCTATTTCTAGACTATTGGATTTCCATCCTTTATTCTTTTTTTTTCCTTTTTTTTTCAGTTTTATTTATTTATTTATTTATTTAATTTATTTTTGACATGTTTGGTTTTCAGCATTGATTTTCACAGGCGTTTGAATTACAAATTTTCTCTCCATTTCCTCCCCCCCCCACTCC
>JAQQSZ010017472.1:0-10794 GCA_028646595.1 Phalanger gymnotis | reverse complement strand
CACCAGGTAAGCATCCAAACCCCTTGAACTTCCAGCTACCAGAACCTGCAGCCCCAGCACACAAAGCAAGTGACTACACCCCTGGCCCCCAGCAAAGGAAGCTTGGGATGGTGCCCCCTATGCCTGAGAAGCAGAGTTCAACTTTAAAAGTCGAGAAATAAGCAAACAAGATGAGCAAAAAGCAAAACAAACATTGACCATTAAGAATTCCTAAGGTGACAAGGAAGATCAAAAATCAAACACACAAGAGAACAACATTGTCAGTACACCAACATTTGAAGCTTCAAAGGGGAATATGAATTGATCTCAAGTCCAGAAAGCCTTTGTGGAAGAACCCAAGAAGAATTTTCAAAGTAAAATAAGAGAGATGAAAAAAAAAAAAAACTGGGAAAAGAAATGAGAGGAAAGGTCAAAAATTGACTGAATAAAACAACTGCATAAAAAATACAATTGGTCAAATGGAAAATGAAATCTACTGAAGAAAACAATTCCTTAAAAAAGTAGAATTTGTCTAATGCAAAAGGAGATACAAAAATTCACCGAAGAGAACAACTCCTTAAAAAGCAGACCTGGCCAAATAGAAAATGAAGTACAAAAGCTAACCGAAGAAAATAATACGTTAAAAGTTAGAATTGGGCAAGTGGAAGATAATGACTCTAGAAGACATTAAGAATCAGTCAAACTAAATCAAAAGAATGAAAAAAAAATAGAAGAAAATGTAAAATATTTTACTGGAAAAACAACTGACTTGGAAAATAGATCCAGGAGATGAAATTTTAAAATTATTGGTCTACCTGAAGGCCATGACCAAAAAAAGAGCCTGGACAGCATCTTTCAAAAAATTATCAAGAAAAAAATCTACCCTGAGGTCCTAGAAACAGAAGATAACAGAATAATGGAAAGAATCCACCAATCACCTCTTGAAAGAGATCCCAAAATAAAAACTCCCAGGAACATTGTTGCCAAATTCAAGAATCAGGTCAAGGAAAAAATAATGCAAACAGCCAGAAAGAAACAATTTAAATATTATGGAACCACAGTAAAGATTACATAGGATCTAGCAGCTTCTACATTAAAGGGTTGGAGGTTCTGGAATATGATATTCCAGAAGGCAAAGGAGCTTGAACTGCAACCAAGGATCAACTACCCAGAAAAATTGAGCATTATATTTCTGGAGAAAAGATGGACATTCAATGAAATAGAATCCTCCTGATCACTCCTGATTACAGCATTAAGAAGGGATATAGATATACAGAGGGTGTGGCTATAAGTCGACTCTGATTTGGTGATAAAAAAACATTAATTTACTAAGGGCAAAAAAGGATTATACTGGGAGAAGAGGAAAGGAACTAGCAGAAAAGGGTAAATCACAGGAAAAGGTGCAAAAACCCATTACAGTAGAGGCAAAGAAGGGAGGGAGGCATGCATTATTTGAACTTTACTCCCATTGGATTTGGCTCAAAGAGAGAATGATATACACATTCAGTTGGGTAAAGAAATCTATATTACCCAATAGGAAGTAGGAGGGGAAAGAGGAAAGAAAAGGGAGTGGGTAGATAGAAGGCAAGGAAGAAGTTAGGAAAGAAGTAGTAGGGGAAAGGTGAGAAAAGGGAATAAGGATGATAGAATGGAGGGCAGAATTAGGGAGGTGGTGTTCAGAAGGAAAATACTGGTAAGGAGGGAAAGGGAGAAAGAAAAGAGAAAACCATAAAAGGGGGAAGGGAATACAATGGAGAGAAAGACACAGTTAGCAATCATAACTATGAATGTGAGATGAACTCTTCCATAAAACATTAGCAGATAGCAGAGTGGATTAAAAACCATAATCCTACAATAGGTTGCTTGCAAGAAACACATGTGAGGCAGAAAGATATACAAAGAGTAAAAATAAAAGGTTAGAGCAGAATATGTTATGCTTCAAGTGAACTAAAAAAAAAGCACAATGGTAGCAATCCTGATCTCAGAAAAAGCAAAAGTAAAAATATATCTAATTAAGAGATAAGGAAAGAAATTACATCCTGCTAAAAGGTACCATAGACAATGAAGCAGTATCAGTACTTAACATACATGCATGAAGTGTTATAGCATCCAAATTCTTAGAGAATAAGTTAAGTGAGTACAGGAAGAAATAGAAAGGAAAACTCTGCTACTGGGGGACTACAACTTCCTTATCTCAGAACTAGATAATTCTAAACACAAAATAGGCAAAAAAGAAGTTAAGGAGGTGAATAGAATTTTAGAAACATTAAGTATGGCAAACCTCTGGAGAAAATTGAATACATAGAAAGGGAACAGAAAGAAATACACCTTTTTCTCAATGGTACATAGTATCTACACAAAATTGACAATGTACTAGATGATAAAAACTTTACAAGCTGATGCATAAAGTCATAAATATTAAATGCAGCATTTTCAGATCATGATGCAATAAAATTATATGTAATAAAGGGCCATGGAAAATACACTAAAATTAATTAGAAGCTGAATAATCTATTCCTAAAGAATGAATGGGTCAAACAACAAATCATAGAAACACTTAATAATCTCATCTAACAGAATGACAATAATGACAACAATATACAAAAACTTATGGGATGAAGAGAAAGCAGGTCTTAGGGGAAATTTTGTATTGTGAAATTCTTAGATAAATAAAATAGAGAAAAATGACATAAATAAATTGGTTGTACAATGAAAAAAGCTAAAAAAAAAACAAATTAAAAATCCCCAATTAAATGCCAAATTAAAAATCAAAGAGAAGTTAATAAAATCAGCATTTCTATATTATACTAACAAAGCCCAGCAGCAAGTGATAGAAAGAGACTACCTGCCAAGACCCAGGAATTAAAAGGACACAATCACCAAATACTTTCTACACAAATCTAAATAACTGGAAAAATACCAGTTGCTCATAGGTAGGCCAAGCTAATATGATAAAAATGACAATTCTATCTAAATTACTAAAATATTTATCTAGTGCCATGCCAATCAAACTACCAAAAATCATTTCACAGAGCTAGAAAAAAAATAATGAAACATCTTGAAGAACAAAAGGTCCAGAATAATAAGAGAATTAATGAAAAGAAATGCAAGGAAAGATGACCTAGCCATACTGATCTAAAACTGTATTATAAAGCAGCAATCATCAGAACTTCTTGGTACTGGTTAAGAGACAGAGTGGTGGATCAGTGAAATAAGTTAGGTACACAAGACACAGAAATCAATGACTATAGTAATCTACTGCTTGATAAACCTAGAGACTCCAGTTACTGGGATAAATCACTATTTGACAAAAACTGCTGGGTAAACTGGAAAATAATATCACGGAAACTAGGCACAGACCAACATCTTTCACTATATACAAAGTTAAGGTCAAAACGAGTACAGGATTTATACATAAAAGGTAATACTATTAGCACATTATGAGAGCAAGGAATAGTTTCCCTGTCAGATCCATGAAGAGCAGAAGAATTTATGACCAAAGAAGAGAGAGAGGGCATTATGAAATGCAAAATAGAGGATTTTGATTATAATAAATTAAAAAAAGGTTTTACACAAAGAAAGCCAATGAACTAATATAAGAAGAAAGCAGAGAGCTGGGAAACAATTTTCCTAACCAATGTCTCTTTTAAAGGCCTCATTTCTAAGACATATAGAGAACTGAATCAAATTTAAAAGAATACAAGTAATTTCCCAATGGATAAATGGTCAAGATATGAACAGGCAGTTTTCAGATGAAGAAATTAAAGCTATCTTTAGTCATATGAAAAAAAGCTCTTGATCACTATTGATCAGAGAAATGAAAATGAAAACAACTCTGAGGTACCACATCACACCTATCAGATTGACTAACATAACAAAACAAGAAAAAGATAAACGAGAGATGTGAGAAGATGTGGGAAAATTTTAACACTAAGGCATTGTTGGTAGAGTTGTGAATTGATCCATTCTGGAGAGCATTTTGAAACTATGCCCAAAGAGATCATGAAAAAGGTAAAAAGACCCATGTGTGCAAAAATATTAATAGCAGCTCTTTTTGTGGTAGCAAAGAATTGGAAATTGAGGGGACATCCATCAAATGTGGAATGGCTGAGTAAGTTGTGGTATATGAATATAAATACTATTATTTTGTAAGAAATGATGAGCAGGTGGATTTCAGAAAAAACTGGCAAGTCTTATATGAACTGATGCTGTGTGATGTAAGTAGAACCAGGAGAGCAACTGTGCACAATAATAGCAATGTTGTCCAATGACTAGTTTTGACAGACTTGGGTCTTCTCAGCGATGCAATGATCTAAGTCAAATCCAAAAGACTCATGGTGGAAAATGCTATCCATATCCAGAGAAAGTATCATGGAGGTTAAATGCAGATCAAAGAATTTTCTCTTTTTTCATCTTTTTTCCTTTCTAATGGTTTCACCCTTTTATTCTGATTCTTCTTTCACAACATGACTAATGTGAAAAAATGTTTAATATGGTTGCACATATATATCCTGTATCAGATTGCATGTGATCTTGGGGAGGAGGGAAGACAGGGAGGGAGGAAATTTAGAACTCAAAATCTTATAAAAGTGAATGTTAAAAGCTAAAAATAAATAAAATTATTAATTTAAAAGTTAAATAGAAAGTAAATAATCTAATCCTAAAGAACAAGGGGGGGGGGTCAGTGAAAAAATCATAGAAATATTCAATAATTTAACTAAGGAAAATGCAACAGTGAGAAAACTTTCTAAACACTGGGTGATTGTAATATTAATGGGGGGGTGAGAGGGGGGTTTAAGATCTTCCCCCCATTAATAGGCCTAATGTGGAGCTCAGTAAGGGAAGCTTGCTTATAGGAAAGCTTTCACACCTTTTGTTAATAAGCTAATTGGCCAATGAGTAGGGTTGTGATGCCTTCTAACTCTGAGCCTATTAGCTGCAAGAATATATATTCTCAGAGGTGAGCTTTTTGCTTTGGTGGCTCACCTATGAGAAAGATGTTATGAGTCCCTGATCAAGACTCTATTAGAATCTGACTCCTTAAAAGTAAAGGCTCTCTCGATTCAGTAGTGCCTGAAAAGCTTTGATTCAGGCAATAGAGCCTTGTCTGTTGATCTTTATTTCTCTTTTCTGTATTTCCTGTGTTTGTATTTCATGTGATTGAAAAAGAAAGATTGTCGACCCCTGAAACAGCTATCTTTCCTTAGTAAAGCAAACAAAAGAACCTACGCTAGCAGCCAGTATGCCGGTGTAGTTTCTGTTACAGTGATATAGACAAATCAGAAGCAATGAGAATATATAGAGATATTGATATAGATATATGCACACGTCTATCAATAAAAGGCAGAAATAGAAGATCGATAAATTGGGTGTGCAACTTAAAAAAAAACTAGATAAAAAAAATTAAAACTAAATATCAAAATGTAAATCCTGAAAACTAAAGGAGAGATTAAATTGAAACTAAGAAAACCATTGAAGTAATAAATAAAACAAAACTTGTTTCATGAAAAAACCCAAGAAAATTGATAAAACACTGGTTAATCTGATTTTACAAAAAGAAAAAATAAAATGAAATTCTTACTATCAGAAATAAAAATGGTAAATGCATCACCAATAAGGATGAAATTAAAGCAGTTATTAGGAATTATTTTGACAAATGATATAAAAATAAAATTGACAACTTAAGTGAAATGGATAAATATTTTCAAACATAAATTGCCAAGATTAAGAGAAAATGAAATATGATAAATATAAATAAATAAGCCTATCATAGAAAAATAATTTGAAACACCAATCAATGAGATCCCCAAGGGAAAAAACTGGACCAGATGGATTTACAAGTAAATTCTACCAAACATTTAAGGGGCCATTAATCTCCATTTTATATGAACTGAGAAGAATCTTACCAAATTTATTTTATGACATAAATATCATTTTGACACCTAAATCAGAGAGAGCAAAAACAGAGAAAGAAAACTACAGACCAAGTTCCTTAATTAATATTCATGCCAACAACTTAAATACTAACAAAAAGATTATAGCCATATATCAAAAAGATAATACACTATGAGGAGTTGGGATTTATAATTTATAATAGAAATGCAAGCCTGATTCAATACTAAGAAAACTAACAGTATAATTGACCAGAGCAATAATAGAACCAACAGAAACCCTACAATTATGTCAACATATGCAGAAAAAGTGTTTTTACAAAAAAAAGCCATTCCTAATGAAAAAGACAAAAAATATGACTTAATAAAAAGTCTTTATTAAAATGATAAGTAGTATCTATCTAAAACCAAGAATAAGCATTATAAGCAATGGGGATAAACTAGAAGCCATCCCAATAAGACCAGGGTTGAGGCAAGGATGTCAACTATCATTAACATTATTCAATACTGTACTAAACATGCTACCTTAGCAATTTAAAAAAAAAATAAATTGAAGAATTAAAAATAGGCAATGAGGAAACAAAACTGTTAATCTTTGCAGACGATAAGATGTTATGCTTAGAATCAACCAAAAAAAGAACTAGTCGAAACAATCAACTTCAACAAAGTTGCAGGATATCAAATAAACTCACAAAAATCCTCTATGCCTCTGTATTTTACCAACAAAACCCAGCAGCAAGAGATAAAAAGAGATATTAGATTTAAAATAACTGCAGACAAAATAAAATACTTGGGAGTCTTTCCACCAAGACAAAGCCAGGGATTATAATGAACATAATTATAAAATACTTTTCACACAAATATAGATCTAAACAGTTGGAGAAACATTAATTGGTCATGGACAGGTTGAGTTAATATAAAAATGACAATTGTACCTAAGTTAATTTATTTATTCAGTGCTATGTCAATCAAAGCACAAAAAAATCGCTTTTATGGACCTAGAACAGAATAACTTTAAAAATTCATTTGAAAAAAACTGATGGTCAAGAATATCAAGGGAATCAGAAGGAAAAAGATATGTGAAGGTAGACCTAACAGTACTAGATTTCAAACTATATTACAATGTGCTAATAAAACAATCTGGTAATGGCTAAGAAACATAGAGGCAGGTCAGTGGAATAGATTAAGTAAAGAATGCACCATACTAAATGACTGTACTAATCTAGTGTTTGACAAACTCAAACATTCCAGCTGTAGGGGTAAGATCCCAACATTTGAAAAAATTTGTAGGAAAACTGGAAAGCAGTTAGGCAAAAACTAGGCATAGAATAACTTTTCACAGTATACCAAAATAAAATCAAAATGGATAAATTATTTAGACAAAAGTGGTGATATAAGTAAATTCAGGGAGCATGGAAAAATGTACTTGCCAGTTATATGGATAAGGGGAAAGCTTATGACCAAAGAAGAACTAGAAATACACATTACAATAGTTTGAATTAAACCATGAGGTCATTTCTAAGCCTAGAAAACTGAACACATAGAAAAGAAGGAAAGAAAATTGAATTAAGCTTAAACTGTCATTTTCATGTGACTATGATGTGTATGACCTGAATTTGAAAAGCATTGTAAAGGGACCTGGACTTCTTTCCCACATTAAAATGTAAGTATTTAGAAAGCATAGAACACTTTTTTTTTCACTTCTATCCCTACTACCTACCACAGAGCCTGGCACATCATAAATATATATAAAAACTTATCGATTAACTAATTGACTGATTAACATAAAGATATATTCTGTCCATCACACTACTCTTACTTTGAGAGTAGGTGAAAGTCTCTTAATTATAACATGTGAATAGTTATTTCCCATTTTCTTTTAAGTGATACTGTATAAATATAATTGCTCACTCACTTGCTTTTTCTGTCCTGCATGTCGAGATCTTTACTCAAAATAACATTGCCTTTCAAACTCTCACATTCAGTATTAATTGTCTTCATAAGATCAAGTTTTGCATTAATGGATACACTATAAATAAAATCCTTTGAATTTCAGAATCACTTCTTAATGTGTTTAAGTCAAGTGCTCCAAAAAGAATATGGATTTGGTAACTTTCATTAGCCTACTTCTCCATGATTTATAGTCTTGTCTCTTGAATAATGCAGGTTAAGAGACAATATTGAATATCCTTTATACTGAAGGTGCCTTTCCTCTATCTCTATATAAAGCATCACTTATTCCTTCTATGAATATTAAAAAGCTGACTTAAATTATAGCAGCATCTTTCAGGTCTGATCCCTAGTACTTCAAGAACAAATGTAATGTCTTTCATGGTAGATGATCACAATAGAAGTGAGACCCATAAGGCTGAGGCATAGAACTAGAAGCTTGACCTATTCCTTGACTTTTGATTTTGATTCCACCACCTGTTCAACAAGGTAAGGTTAAATATACCAATCTGTGGATTAAATGTTAAAAAATGTATTTTTGTATTTTTTTTCTTAGAAGCAATGGTAATATTAACAGGAAACAATCATAGTTATTTATTTATAAAGTACTTTCTTTACAACACCTACCATGAAGTAGACCACTTTATTATCCATATTTTATAGATGAGGAAACTAAATACTTTCCAAAATTCAAGAAATTAATGGGAATACTTAAAATGGAAAATTTATCAAAATAAACAAGTATTTGTCTCCTTTCCCATTCAACGTATCTGCTAACCTATTTTTACATCTATTTTGTTGTTATCTGAGATAAAATCTACAATGGACAAAAACAGTTTAAAAAGTTATTAAAAAGAAAATTGTATCTGCAAATGTGAACCATTTCTGAGGAGAGAACTTATGTTATATATACATATATATGATATATACAGACATATATGCTGTACTTCTACAGAGCTACTAATTTTCTTTTAATAAATCTATATTTTGTTGTTGTTTTCTATTTTTTATTCTAATTATTTTTTTAATTCAACTTCAAAACTTAATTGACCCCTGATGTGAAAGTAGTTTTAGTCAGCTTGTTATTATCCTTAAATATAGCATTATACTTTAAAAAGTCAGTAAATATAATATAGGATGTATCGTTAGTAAGTAGATGACTGTACTTAACTGTAAACCTGTATTGGCATGTCAAATATATCATTTCAAGAAGTCACACATTGGATTGGTTTCATTTAATAAATTCATTTTATTATAACAGTAGGATATAACCCACAGTTTATTTTTTAGTACCAGGGATAAATCTTAAAGATCAGATAAATCTTAGAAATTCCTATTTCAGAATATTAAATTCTCTCTGTTTCTTCATCTATCTCTCACTCTCTCCTCTCCTTACTGCAAATTTGTACCTCTGCTTAAATGTATTTTTTTTTGGAAAAATGAACTTTTAACTAGAACAATTTGATTTATTATTTTGATAGCCTCCATATATTTGAGACCTACATATTTTGGAGGAGGAACTCCTGAGGTTTGTTTGTTTGTTTGTCTGTTGGTTTTTGTTTTATAGGGAAGCTAGCTAAAATTACCATAATGAGGATAGTAGCTCCTCATTAGCATTCAAAAAGATGGCCTCTCTAGGGTTGCTGAGGGAGACAGATACATTGTATTGCACATTGAATAAGTAAAAACTATACTGAAGAACTCTAGGTCAGATGCAAATTTGCTGCTTCATGATAAAAAGTGGCAATATGATGGATAAAACAACTGCTAGGTCACCCACCTTTAGTTTTTTTTGTATGTGCCATTATACTTCCCTTTTTAAATTAATGAAGATGCAATTGATTGTATTTACTACAAGCTCAATAAAAAAAGAAAATCCCACATATACCAAATTATACATTTATAGTGATATTTTGTTTAGTTGGAAAGAACGAGAAACAACGTAGATGTCCTATGGAACCTATGGAAAATGGGCTAAACAAATTTTGGCACATGGAATGAAATAATATTGCATAATAAGAAACTTTGAAAATTAAGAATACAGTGAACAAGGAAGCTATATGTGAACTGATACTAAATACCCCGAAATAAGAAATAAGACAATGACTACAAACTTAATAAAAAAGAAACTAAAATCTGTAAAATTATAGTGACCAAGTTTGGCCCAAAAGAAGTGATATGTGAACATAAATATATAACTATATACACATGTGTGTATACATACATATATGTAATGAAATTTCATGAGAGTATTCTGATATTCTCATTAAGTATTCTCATTCCATTTTTTTTTAAGCAACGGGTAAATATGGCTGCGTGGCATCACATAAAATGAGATACTGGTTTTTATATTGCTTATTTTTGCTGAACTTTCCTAACTTTTCTTCCTTGTTATTTGTTACTCAGGGAAAGAAGCAAAAGATATGTTGGAATTGAAAGTTTTGAAAAACTATATACTTTTGGGATTGCTATTTACTTTTGGGATTTGCTTTTTAAGAATACAAACACACAATGGGATAAAAGGTATAGCTCTATATGGAAGAAAATTCTTACTGCCTACTAATAACTCTTCAATCAATAAATCAAATTAATTCATATTTTTTAACCTAAGAAAGATGGGTACTAATAAGATTAATAGAGGCTAGTTGAATAAACACAGTCTTGGTGGGATTTACTAATATAGGGAAGCAAGAGCATTTAGACATGGAAATCATGGACAGAAAAATGCCTAGTAATGCTTGTGTTTTGTAAAAGGCTTGCCAATCCCTTAGGAATATATCTATTCTGATACTTAAATGGTACATCTTGATATCTGGCCAGGACCCCATAATGTGTCCTTATTGCAGTAGTTAAGCTACTGACTGTTAGTTATCCAATATAAAATTATCCTTATCCTGCAGCAATTTATAATTCAATGCATTGCTAATATATTAGTGGCAATTTTTTCAGATATATGTACCCCAACCTAGTTACC
>JAQQSZ010017471.1:0-10794 GCA_028646595.1 Phalanger gymnotis | reverse complement strand
GTCATCACACAGTACAAACTTTTGAGTTATCCACCTGATAGATTAGACTAAAATAGGCAGGGAATATCTGTCCATAATCCAAAAACTGACCCTTACAGGCGAATGCACCAATAACGTATGTGTTATAATGAGAAAGAGGGTCTGGTGATTGGGGAATGAGTAGACAGACTATAAAATATGAAATAATGGATCATTGTTGTGCCAGAAGATATGACGGAAATGAGAATTTAAAGAACCACAGAGAGATGCATGGAATGATGCAGAGTGAAAAAAAGTAGGGACAGAAAAATAGAATGAAGAGTTAACATTTATATAGTACTTTAAGTTTTGCAAAATGCTTTATATATGATTTTTTTTGATCCTCATGATGACCTTGTGAGGTAGTTGCTATTATTGTCCCAATTTTATCGATGAGGAACTAGGTGAGAGAGATTAAGTGACTCACCGAGTTTCATGTGGGAGGATTTAAAGTCAGATCTTCCCGACTTCAGGTGCAGCACTGTATCAACTGTGCCACTTAAATGACAATACAAGTAAAGATATTACTAAAACATATCCCAACCCAGTTCAAATACTAGCAGATGGTGCCAAGTTCATTATTTCTGTATCAGTTAATTATAAATTTTGGAAATGAAGTTCTGCTGATCATAATTTCTCTATTAGATTATTTGCTTAATTCTCTTAAGGCAGACTACTTTGTGAGGAATTTGTTTAGATGTTTGAGGGGAAATGACTGGCTGTGTCAAAAATGAAATGAATCAATTAAAAATTAAGAAATGGAATCTCTTCTCAATCAATATATTAACAAGCATTTATTAAGTGCTTGCTACCTGCCAAGCACTGTTAAAGGATAAGAGTACAAAGAATGAAACAACGCCTACTTCAGAAAGATTTAACAGTTTAAGAGTGGGACCCAACAAACAAATATGTAAATTTATAAAGAACAAATATAATTAAATGCAAACCCAATAATGTAAGGTATAAAAGAAATGATAAATTAATCATTCAGTTGTGTGGATAACCATGTTATTAGGGTCAGCCCACTGGGGCAAAAACCTACAAGGTGCTCGTAATTTCATACTTTTCTGAGGTCAAGATGGAGGACAATCCTCTCTCAATCCACAAAACTCTGTTTGATGGTTTGACAATCAAGACTGTAAAGAGTATATGTGTCCAGTCTCCAAGGGCAGTTAATCTACTCAATTTTTATACTTCTTCTCTGGGAACAAGCTCACTTGATTGGTGAGTATGAACTCACCTATCGCATCATATCAACCTGCCCCCATAGTTGACCATGCTTTACATTTCATTCAACCATCCAAAAAATCAACTTATGCCCTGTAGCCATGCCACCCTCTTGTCACTCCTCTCCCCCAAGATACCTTCTCTGCAGGACCTTCTGCTCTGGTACAGTAATCAAATCAATATACTCATGACTCTGTGGATCAACTTCTAGATTTTGTGGCTGATTCTCAAGACCAAAATTCCTTTCCTGGGTACCACTAACGTATATGGGTTGTCTCCCCACTAGAAAATAAGCTCCTTGAGGACAGGGACTGTCTCATTTTCATATTTGCATTCCACATGCTTAGTGAAATGACTGTAATGGCTTAAATGGTGATTTTCCATCCATTTATTCATGGCTATTTGTAGGATTTGTTCCAAGCTGACCTGCAGAGCTAATCATCATTAAAAAAGTTGAGCACACATTTCAAAGGGTATAGGAAATGAAGGAACACTGCATGGAAATGCTAAATGAGAATTACAGTAGAGAATCTCTCCTGATTTTCCCCACTAAAAGAGAATTCCTCTCTTTATAGCAGGCAGAATATTTGGCAATCTAAGGCATCTCTGACTCTGGAACATCATCCTGTGGAAACTCTGACCCTTGAAGGGGGTTCTAAGAATTCATCATTGTACAGTGGAAAGAATATTAGCTTTGGAATAGAATCTTGGGTCTTCTGCTTTCTAGCAAGGTATCCTTGGGCAAAATAAATCAATTAGCCTCTTTGGTCCACATTTCCTCATCTGCAAAAAGAGTGATATGGGATAGATGACCTAAAATGTCCCTTTCTGCTTTCAATGATTCTAAAAGTCTCATTTCTATCATATATATTTACATATTGTATACGAATATATATGACAAATATACAGCGGGATTACTGGAGTGTGGAAGTATGTACTTGACATACAGCACATAAAGGAAGAAGAGATCAGTTTTTCATTTCTCTGCATTCCTGATGTGAATATTAGTACCATCCTAGTTCCCTTTAAAGTCAGGATTATTTGAATCTAATCCTCTGGAGTATGCAGTATAATTCAAAACTAACCCCAGGTACTCCTTTCTTACTTCCATTCCAGTTTAAGAGACAGCCAAAGTTATTAATGATTTGAAGAAATACTTCATAGCTAACAATCAACTGTTTTTTTTTATTAGCAACTAGTATATTTCATTTTTAACAAAAAATGAACATTTAAATAGATTTGTTTAAATCTGTAAGGGATTTTCCCCTTCACATATTCAACTTACCACTCTATAGGCTCTGCCGTGCATAATTATTTTCTCAATCCCATAATGAGCTGATGGGGTAGGCATGCTTTATTTTCTAAATTTGTAGTACATTTGTTAAGCTACCACTTTTGTATAAAAATGTTATTTTTAATTTTTTTTTGCTACTATTTAACATTTGCAAAATAGATTATTGAGAGATATAGAGCTAACCACTTTAATTTAGGTTAGATTAGTAGTGATTAAAGTTTGCTTCTATCCAATGTCAGTGGTTTATGTGATATGAATTTATGGAATCCTTAGGGACAAATGTTCCTCTTTCTAGGATTTATTGCAACAATGAGCACCAAGTGGGAGAAAAAATGAAAGGAAACTTTATTTGTTTAAGTAAAGGAGCTAGAAATAAAGTAAACTCTGTAATATTTCTCACTATAAAATATTACAGGTAAAACAAGCACATAACATAACATAATAACAACAACCCCCTTCGAATTACATGGAATAATATGATGCTGAAGAATTAGATTAAATAAAAACCATTATGGTTATATAAGTAGTTGACTTGTACTACATGTTAAAGGAAGATATATCTGTGAAGTCTCATTTGTCAGCATGTTAAATTGACAATACATTGACAAAATTAATTTGACAATCAGTCAGAAGTGTGTATGATAGCCCCTTGGTATACATTTTGCGTGTGTAGAATTGTATAATATCCGTAATACCATCTGTGTATCCAATATGTGAAAATTAAAGACAATAGAATAGAATATTTGACCAGGCTAAAATTTGTTAACTAAAGATGAGTTGGAGCAAAATGGTGAGGTTATTGATAGGCACTTACCGCAACTGAATAGGCCAAACATCCAGAAAATGATTGAAACCCTTTCTCAAAGGTTAAAAAATAATTTTCCCTCATTTATTTTACTAAAGGGAAATCTTTGCAACAGTCTTGATTAGGGTAGCACAACTAACCAGATTATCCACCGAGCATTGACAAAGCACTGTGTGTGTGACACTGATTGTCTCTTTTAAACTAAAACCTATTTGTAAAAAAAAAATCAATTCTGGCATGAAAAAATGAGTATGTCATATTTTATCACCACAAATGGGTGATGTTAGGAAACAGCAAGCATGTAGCCCTAGAACAATTCCCAGAGACTCCACCTTGAACAATGGTTCTATTATAATATCACATGTAAACAACAGAAACATAAATCATTTCACAGATGTTGTATGATAGAATTAGCATCTTGTTCACTATTTGTTACAAATTCATCACACAGTACTTGAAAAATAGACATGTTGCAGAAGGTGGTGGAGTACTACCCAGAAAACATTTGTTGTGGATAGTTACTTGAGAATTCTCATCTTTGATATCAACAATCAAAGTACATGGAATAATTAAAGTTCGTATATTTTCAGATTCACATACCTGCTTCCTGACTCAGCTAAACTTGAAAAATGCTAACAATTTAATTTCAAATGATTTTCAAGCTACTTTAATAGAATGTATGTTTTAGGACAGACATCTCTTTGTGTCTATGTTTTGTCATGTTTCAGAGGGATTAAATCTAGCCTAAGCATTAGAAGATTGTATTTTAATAAACCAGTAAATTGACATATGAAGAAATGAAGGTAGAGGAAAGAACAGTACTCAGATGTTCAATCTCAAGATTCCCCTGTATAATTAAATTCTCTAGAGTCGGCCCATTTACTTATCTCCTTTAGTTGCATAATTATTTCAACGAAGTCAGATTATTGCCATATAAAATAGAACAATCCTACCCTTACGATAAAACCTGGTGTATTTGATTGTCCTAATGTGATGAAATGTTAAGAAAGAACTTTTTCCTACGGAGGAAAATTCAGAATCCTTGCATATGCTCTTCAAATGCTGGGAAATAGCATAAAATCTCAAAGACCAATGAGTTAGTTATTTCTTCATTCCATTTTATGACAGTATTTCAAGAAAGTTAAGTCTTGTGGCAGTTTCTCCAGATCAAAAGGCCATAATTCAGTGACTACAATAATGCTGAGTCGTTAGTTTGGGGACTGTAGTTTGAAGCCATCTTTGCATCTACAGATCAATCGCCCCATACACCGCTGTCACATAAAAAACACCCCACTGCACAGGCCAATTTGGCATGATTGCCTAAGAGGCCTGGATTGAACTGGCATTAATTAGCTATGTCATGCTATTATTCATCCTCCATGAATTTGCTCTTACCATTCAGATCAGGGCTGAATTCACTTGCACAGCAGTATGTAGAAACGATATATGATATAGCCTTTTTTTTGAGCTTCTATTTGTCTTACACAAAAAAGGAGTCAGTCTCTCAGTATTTAAAGGGACTAAAAAGATATGTTTCCTTTCATGCTTCATATTATTGATCTGTTCTTTGAAAATAGTAACTTTATGCTTTAGAAGGCTTCCCAAGTTTGGGGGGAAAATATTTAACTTGTTTTCCCCCTACTGCCACCTCTTTTTCCCTTCCCACCCCTCTTACCTCTATTATCTCATCACTTACCATACTCTGTATCTTCCTTAAGATTTTCTTTCCTAAGTTTAGATAGTGGGTAAAATGTTGTTTTCCTGTCACTTATGAGATCTTAATGGGACCGCTTTCTCTGTATATATCAGCAGCGGTAACCTTAAAAAGGGTAATAGGTGATTTGTGATACTTAGGTAACACAGTGGATAGAATCTTGAGTTGGGAAGATCTAAGTCCAGATCCAACTATAGACTCTTATTGGCTATTTAACCCTGGGCAAATTACATAAATTGTCTGTGACTCAGTTTCCTTATCTGTAAAATGGGGATAATAATACCTCTTAGGGTTATTGTGAGGATAAATAGAGACAATATTTATAAAGTGTTTTCAGTACCTTAAGCACTGTATAAGTGCCACCTATGTAGTGGTGATAGTGGTGGAATGATGAATTATTGGATAGTAGGTCTGTTATTTTCTGATTAACTAAGGATGAACACTCCAAGAGTTTTATTATATATGAAGTTAGGCTGAGTAAAACTTTTGACTGACAATTAGGTTAGGCTGTGATTAACAGGTCACTAATACAAACCAAATTCCATGGAAAAATATAGAAAGCATGAGAGAATCCAAGTTATCCATCACTATACGCTACGCACATCACGAATACAAAATAGCAAGCAGTCTATTTGCTTCCATCCAAAAGAGAAGGATAAAACAATCAAAGAATGGTGGGAAGGTGATAGGAGGGTGAGAGATTATTAAACTTTATTCAAGTTAACATCTATTGCTCTGAGCTCTCTGTCCAGTATCAAATACGGATATGCCCACTGAATATAGCTGGTGATTTGGAAGGGTTTTGCTTTTTCAGGTAGGTAGACAGGTGTGTGTGTGTGTGTGTGTGTGTGTGTGTGTGTGTGTGTGTGTATCTATGCATGTATATACTTATATAATACAAATATATGTATATATGTATATATATACGAAATGTGTATGTATGTACACATAAATGTACGTGTGTGCATGTACACAGTATTGTTTATGGCTTATTTATTTTAAAAAATATTGATTTCAGCATTCCCTTTTTCCCTTTGTATTCTTCTGCCCCTCTCCAGCTCTCCTAGATACTCAATGAAGATGTGCTATCCTGACTATTCCCTAGTCCCTCCCTTCACATTGCACAGTATTACAACCATCATCCTAGGCACTGACTAATGCTTGGAACTTTCTATTAACCACATCCCTCCTCACCCCCAGCATCCCTCTTTCCAAATGGCCAAGTCCCTGCTAAGAAAGCAGCAAACTAAATCAGTGCTGAAGTGTTAAAGGTTGAAAAAAATCTTTGTTTTGCTTTGCCCCTTTTCATCGTAATGCATTTTAACACTGGTCTTCAATACCTAAAGTAGAAATTTCAGACAGAGTAATAGGCAGATTCTCCTCAAATCACGCTGTGTCAGCAGAGCTATTATGCTTAAGTAATGTTCCATTTGCACATATGCCCTATTCTCCCAGCTATGAATTTTAGGTTATGTAATTGGCTCTGTGTGTGTCTAGGTGGGTTTACATCAACATGCATAACACAGACTGGGAATACTCATTTTAGTTGCTGACTTGGGAGAGCAAATCTGTATAAGTGAAGAACTGGAATATGCTAGTAAATGTTTAACAACTGGTTCTCTTCCCCACTTACAAAAGATATGCTCAGGATACACTTTAAAGTTCAATCTGTATTATTAACATTTCCTCCATCACCTTCCTAAATCTAGATAATCAACAAAACAATAACTCAAGCCCTGATTTGTATAGTTTGCTGATTTCTGAGATGTAAATGCTCACACTGAAAATTTAATAAATCAAATCTCCTTATGAAGTACCATCTGACTTCAGCAACTCCTGAACTAAAGTGACCTAGCCCTAGAGCTAAGGGTATAATGACTCTAGTCATCTATCTATGAATCTCTAGTGGAGATGCATAATCTTTGATTTTTGAGCTGCTGCTACGTAAGTAAAACCTTAGTTACTAGAAATGCTGCAGTAAAATTGAGAAAGATTAACACAATAAGTTATTTGTCATCACAAAGAGAGCAAGATGAGGAGGAAGAGAAAGAAGGTAATAAAAATGAATCAAAAAAGATCATAGGCTGGGAGGACTTCTGGGAGCCAAGATGGCAAAGTAAGCAGTAAATTGCCATAACTTGCCCATATTCACCTCTAAATAACCATAAAATAGTACCTCAAAACAAACCTTGAAACAGCAGAACCAGCAAGAAGACCAGGGCAAGGAGACAATCTTTGAGCACAAGAAACTTGGAAGATCAGCAAGAAAGATCTGCCTTACCCAGGTAAAGGGGGAGCACAGTCCAGGATAGGAGTTTTCCCAGCAAGCCAGCAGCAGCCCCACCTCAGCAAACCAGACACACACCCCCACCCACTCAGTGGAGCACCAGACACAAGGGTCTCCCATGGGTCCAAGTGCAACATCAATGCAGCACCAGAAAAACAGACAAGACCCTGCAGCCCTTGGCACAAGAAGCCTGAGACAGTATTTCTTTCACACTCAAAGCAGAGCTCAAATTTAAAAGAAAGGGAAAAAAGCCAAAAAAGATGATCAAAAAAGAACAGAAAAAACATCTGATCATGGTGACAGGGAAGATCAAGACACAAACTGAGAAGAGGGCAACAATGTCAAAACGCCTATGGGAAAAACCTGACACAAAAATAGGAAGTAGGTTCAAGACCAGAAAGAACTCATGGAAGAGCTCAAAAAGGAGCTTAAAAATCACATAAAAGAGGTGGAAGAAAAAAATGCGGAAAAGAAATGAGAGTGATGCAAGAGAACTATGAAAAAAGAGTCCAAAGCTTAGAATGCTTAAAAAGTAGAATTAGCCAAATAGAAAATGAAGTATAAAATCTAACTGAAGAAAATAAAATCTCCACAAAAGTTAGAATTACATATGTGAAAGCTAATATCTTTGTGAGGCATCAAGAATCAGTCAAATAAAATTTAAAAAATGAAAAAAAAATGGAAGAAAAGGTAAAATACCTCAAGAGGGAAAAACTGACCTAGAAAATAGATCCAGGGGAGACAATGTCAGAATTATTTGACTGCCTGAAAACCATAATCCAAAGGTTCTACCTGGACAGCATCTTTCAAAAAATTATCAAGGAAAACTTCCCTGATGTCCTGGAACCAGAGGGTAAAACAGGCATCAAAAGAATCCATTGATAACCTCAAGAAAGAGATACTAAAATAAAGACTCCAAAGTAATGTTCCAAATAGCCAAATTACAGAATGATAAGGTCAAGGGAAAAATACTGCAAGTGCCCAGAAAGAAACAATTCAAATATTGGGGAGCCATAATAAAAATTACACAGGGTTGTCAGTTAGAAGATCAGAAGTTACTGTTGCATAGGGCTGGGAGAGCACTGAGTATGCAGAACTACACTCGACTGTACCAGAGCAGTGTACGAGAGTGGGAGCAGGCCTGGTGGACCTGCTGCAGTGGCAACCCCCAAGCTTTTCAGACCAGGATGAGAGTCCATCAGAGCTAGGTGAGACAGAAGCCTAGGGCCTGCAGCAGCAGCAACAGCAGCAGCTTCTCCTGGGGCTATCAGCCCACAGTCTAAAGGTTTGAAACTCACCTTCTTGAAATTCCAGCAGCCATGATGACAGAGTAACAGTAAGAACTCTCATCCCTTCCCTTGCTGACTTTGAATAACCCAAAGAATACTGCCCTAGGCAAAACTCTGGAACAGAGGAGCCAGAAGTGTGAGGAGAGGAGTCTTTTAGGTCAGGAAGCTAGGGAAACTGGGCCTCTTTTGGTGGCAGAAAGAGACCAGTGCAGGAAGGGAGGTATCCCAGCAAGCCCGATCTCAGCAGTCCAGTGGGAGTTCCTGAGCCCCCAGTGGGAGGAGACAGCAAGCGCCAATACCAGGACAATATTTTTCACAGAAATAAAGTCAGTTCTAAATAAATGGAAAAACATCAGTTGTTCATGGTTAGGCCAAACTAATATAATAAAAATGACAATTTTGCCTAAATTAATTTACTTATTTAGCACCATACCAATCAAAATACCAAAAGATAGTTTTATAGAGGTAGATAAAATAATAACAAAATTAATCTGGAAGAACAAAAGGTCCAGAATATCAGGGGAATTAATGAAAAGAAATGCCAGGGAAAGTGGCCTAGCTATACCAGATCTTAAACTGCACTATAAAGCAGTAATCATCAAAACTACTTGGTACTGGCTAAGAAACAGAGTGATAGATCAGTGGAATAGGTTAGGTATACAAGACACAGTAGTCAATCCTTATAGTAATCTACTCTTTGATAAAGCCAAAGAGTCCAGCTTCTGGGATAAAAACTCACTATTTCGCAATAACTGCTGGGAAAACTGGAAAATAGTATGGCAAAACCTGGGCATAGACTGATATCTTACACCATATGCCAAAATAAAGTCAAAATGGTTCATAGCTTAGATATAAAAGCTGCTATTGTAAGCAATTTGGGAGAGCAAAGAATAGTCAGATTTATGGAGAACAGAAGAATTTATGACCAAACAAGAGATAGAGAGCATTATGAAATGCAAAATGGATAATTTTAATTACATTAAATTGTAAAGTTTTTGAACAAACAAAGCCAATGAAACCAAGATTAGGAAGGAAGTAAAAATTGTGAAAGAATTTTTCCAACCAGTGTCTCTGATAAAGGCCTTATCTCTAAAATATGCAGAACCTGTGTCAAATGTATAAGAATAGAAATCATTCCCCAGTTGATGAAAGGTCAAAGGATATGAACAGGCAGTTTTCAGAGGAAGAAATTAAAGATATTTATAGTCATATGAAAAAATGCTCTAAATCACTATTGATTATAGAAATGCAAATCAAAACAACTCTTAGGTACCATACCTCTCCTGTCAGATGGGCTAACATGACAAAAATGGAAAATGATAAATCCTGGAGAAGATGTGGGAAAATAGGTACAACATTACATTGTTGGTGGAGTTGTGAACTGATCCCACCATTCTGGAGAGCAATTTGGAACTAACCCCAAAGGGCTATAAATATGTGCATAACCTTTGTTGAACCAGCAATATACTTCTAGGGTTTTATCCCAAAGAGATCATAAAAGTGGGAAAAGACCCATATGAACAAAAATATTTATAGCAGCTTTTTTTATGGTGGCAAAGAATTAGAAATCAAGGGGATGCCCATCAACTGGGGAATGGCTAAATAGGTTGTGGCATATGAATGTAATAGAACACTATTGTGCTATGAGAAATGTGGAGCAGATAGACTTCGTAATAACCTGGAAAGACTTACATGAGCTGATGCTGAGTGAGGGAGGCAGAACCAGGAGAACATTATACATGATTACAGATACATGCTATCTGTGATGACTAACTTTGATTTGGCTCTTCTCAGCAATAGAAAGTTCTAAGATAGCTCCAAAAGACTCATGATGGAAAAAGCTATGCACATCCAGAGAAAGAATGATTTAGTTTGAACGCATATCGAGGCAAACTATTTGTTCTCTCTTCTTTTTTTTTGCTTTGTTTCTTCTTTCTCATTGTTCATTCCCTTGTTTATAATTCTTCTTTAGAACTTGACTATTGTGAAAATAAGTTTAATGCGAAGTTGTATGTAGAACCTATGTTGGACTACATGTTATCTTTGGGGAGGAGTGGAGAAGAAAGGCAGGGGGAGAAAATTTTGAACTCAAAAGCTTTTGTAAGTGAGTATTGTGAAATAAAACTAAAAAATAAAATTTAAAAAAGGATCAGATGCCAT
>JAQQSZ010017470.1:0-10794 GCA_028646595.1 Phalanger gymnotis | reverse complement strand
AAAAAAAAAAAAAGATTTGACATTAGAAGGTCTTTGATAACTTTGGAGGAGGCAGTTTCAGTTGAATGATAACATTGGAAGCCAGATTGCTAGCTCCTGAGAAGTGAAAAAAGAACGGGAATTTATGTGTGAAGACTTTTTTCTTCTTCTAGTTTATATGGGATAATAGTTTGAGGTGATGGTAGGCTCAAGTGATATATCACTCAATTTTGAAGAGATTACGGGAAGACTGGCATATGAATGAACTACTGATGGGACTGCAAATTGTCCAACTGCTTTTCATATCAATGTGTAATTATGGAATGAAAGTAACTAAATCATACTTATCCTTTGACTCAACAGCTATGTCAAAGGTCAAAGACAGGAGGAAAATGGATATAATATATTCCAACATAATCGTATCAGCACTGTTCATAGTAGCAAAGAATTGGCTTGAAAGTATGAGTGTCTATTGGTTGGGAAGGCTGAAAAACTTTTCGTATAATAAATGTAATAGAATATCATTTTGAAATAAGATGCTAAAAATAAGAAGTTTAGAGACATGTGCAATGAAGTATATGAATTGAGGCAGAGTGAAGTAAGCAGAATTAACATAAAATTATGAATGTCTTTTTTGAAAACCACTTGAAGAGAAAACAATGAAACATTCCTCTCTCCTCACAGCTGTGAGAACAAATACTAAGAAAAAATTTGGGGAGTCACTGTATCAGATGTTTTGTTGAATTGTTTTTCTTTGTTACAAGGATGGGATAAACTTAGAGTGGAAGGAAAGGGAAAATTTCTTTCCAGAATTAACTTTGGTAGAAAAGGAAAAACTAAACAAACAAAGGAACAAAAGAAATACCCAGTAAAACTTGTTGAAAATAAATCTAAAATAACCAAATCCCAGAAGTTTTTGTTTTTTAAAAAAAAAAAGCTTTCAAAATTTTTGTATTATTTTGTTTCTCAGTCCAGAATGATCTACACAAGTTTAACTTTTCAAATATATTTCAAAGACTTGGCTTACCAATTATTTGAACCATTTGATTAATTTTTTGGTGATGTCCATATGTGTCTATACAAATACTCTAGATATAAGCGCCATAACACCATAGTTATCTGAATTTCACACTTAACAGCAATATCAGTTATTTGGATCATAGTGCTTACTGAGCAATAGGTACTGAGGTGCCACTTTTCAGGTCTCCAACTAGCTAATTATCTAAAAAATAATGCAGCAGATCAGAAGCATCACTTATGTTAGTGAAAGGGTCACAATTAAATGTAAATGAATTTATTAACATGTGCCTGTAGTTTAGGACTAACAGACATGTATTGTAATAGCCCCTGTGGCCATAATTATGTTTATATTTCTATCTACCTCTATGTACCATTTAGATCAATATGGTTATAGATATGATGTAATTGTACTACAGGGTATGTATATCTGTATCTATATCCACCTATCTATCCATCTATTCTTCACATATGCATAAATGCACATGTGTATATGTATATAATATTTATAATGTTAAAGAAAGTTTTCAGTTTTTTTCATTATGCTTTTGCTGAAGGATTTAGAAATTTAGTTGTAGATTTCTATCACAAGTAATTAAAATATATTGACTTTGATACCTGACAGGTTAACTTTCAATTTTCTGAAAAATTCACTAATATGGAATGCCTTATTTCCTAATAATGAGGTTAGAGCTTAGATAAGCAAACAAAATAGTAAAGGCACAATAATTCAGTTTTTAGGAAGTAAATATATTGATTTGTTATCAGCTTGATCATCTTGAAGCAAAATTAACATTTGTGAATCTATATGCCTGAAGAGATTATAGTTCCAGAAGAAAATTCAATGGTTAGATGTTTTATATTGCCTTAAAATTCACCAAAAGGGGCCCAACATATACATATGCAAAAATTCATTAATTAGTTTTGGTATTGACCTACAGTAATACTTGAGGGATATAAAGAAATGGTCCATGGACCGTTTTCTATGTTGTATTCACTTCTGGTAGTGTATTTTCATATGCAGCAGAAAGGATTAAGATTCTGTGCACTTCTCTAGAACAAACCTTAAATCAACAAGTTGGAGTTATGTGGGATCATACATTGAATAAACACAAAGAAGAAATGACCAGTATTTAGAGTTCTCAGAAAACAAAATGTGTTGCATTGTGAGTTTGTGGGGTTCCAAGTCATGGAAATATCCCAGAAGTCAGATGCCCATTTCTCTTAATAACGTAAAGGGGAATTTATGTTCTGTTTATGGTATAGATCTGTTGAAATGTAAGGATCTATTTATGTTTTCCTCTTTCTACACATGGAAATATTTTTTACAAAATGTATAGACCTACTCTCAGTTATCATATTAACAAATTTTCATATTTTATTTGGATTTATGTACATTGAGTAGTTCTTTTTCTTTTAAAGGGGATATTTTAAACAAATAAGTAAAAAAAAAAACATGGTAATGTTACAAAGTACTTCTATAAATAATAATATAAATACCATGAGTAAAAGAGAGACTCCCATGATTTAGCTAAAAATTGTCTTACTAAATCCTTTAGGAATAATATGTATAAAGTCTCTTGATTATTCTCTCTGGAGTATGTTTTTGTTTTTGTTTTGTTTTGTTTTCCTTTGCTCAACAAATCAAAGATAGGAAATTTTAACCACATTTAGATTTTTCACATAATTAATTGGATCTGAACAAGGAAGCATTTTAGATAGATATTGTAGTGTTATTAAAAATATCCCAATGTAGAAAAGCTTTTTAGAAGCTTGGTTTATTACAACTGTTGCATCAAGTGGATATAAATGATAACTCAATAGGAATAATCTTTCTAACATTCAATTAGAGCTCATAACTAGAACACTAGAACTTCACTTTGAGCAAAGTTCAAAAGAGATTAATTTCACTTTTCTTTCCTGGTGAAATCAGTGATTCTTGTGGTTTCCTTTATTTTTAAGTTTCCATAGTTGTTATTATCCTGTCCCCTTGTTGAAAGCATATATGACAGGGTCAGAGATCTGTGGGAAAAATATCATTTCCCCCTTATTTCCTACATCTAATCATATGCAAGTCTTGCCATTTCTTCCTCTAAGATTATCACTTGCTTCACTGCACTCTCCACTCACATGGCAACCATTCAAATTCAGTCTTCCCTTACTTCTTTCCAGGAAAAATTATATTGGAATGTAAACTGATCTTGCTTCCTCTGATCTCAGCCCTCCCTGATCCATCTTTTGCATAGCTACCTAATACACATGGCTGACTATGTCATTTCTCTAAACAAAAGCCTTCAGTGTCTCCTCATGTCCTCTAAGATAGTATAGAAAACAACAGAATCTTAAGGTTAGATAGAACCTCAGAGGCTGTATAGTCCAAGCCGTACACAATAATGAGTTCTCTAAAATATGCTTAATTAGTTATCACATAGCCTTTGAATAATGACCTACCCAAGGCAGCCCCATTCCATTTTCTTACTACACTAATTGTTAAGAATTTTTTCTGTATGCCAAATTTGTCTCTTTATGACTTCCTCCCATTGTTCCCACCTCTGTCCAATAAAAATTCTTTATCTGATATTTAAAATCATATAAAATGTGACTCCAAGCAATGTGATGATTAGAGAGAAAATTAGATTGAGGTAGGAAGGTAACAATCTGATGAAGTTAGCAGCACTTCAGATTTGATGCATTAAAATATTTCATTGAACATATGACTACTCATAGGATTAGTTTCTAGTCATTTTTGCAATATATGGTGCCAACCATATAAAGCTAAAGGACCAAAAAAATAATAATGATGTTCTTGGTAAAGTTATAGATGTAGATTTTAAATATATATGTATTTGCATGTGCGCATGTATGTTTAAAATACATTTTATTGATGCTTTTTACCTATACCTCACAAATATTTCAATCTTTTACCCCCTCTAAAGTGTCATTGTGACAAGTATCTGTATGCAACATAAGTTTGACAATGTAGAAAACTTTCTGTCCAAGCACAATCCTTATACTTCTCTAACATAATGCACAAAATATGCTTCATTATCTGTACTCAGACTCTTTACTGGGGTTTTTTTCAGCTACTCAGATATTCACTTCATTTCAGTAATCTTTTATTAACATTTTGTAGTCATATATACAACTGCCTTAGTTCTGCTTACTTCACATGCTAACATTTCATATAAATCTTATTATTTGTTGAATTAATCAAGTCTGTTTTTAATTGCACTGTAATATTGTATGACAACATGCAACAGCAATTATCTATAATTTTTTATTTTTTTAGAATTATTTACAAATACAATTGATTTAGGGGACTTTATTCATATGTTTCATGGCTGATTTGCTAAAGATTTTCAAACAAGTCATCATCAACTGCAAAGAGTGATAATTTAACTTATTTCACTATTTATACTCTCAACATAAATCTCTCACATTTTTTATGGTAGCATTTTGAAAATTATGTCAATTAAAACTGGGAGTAGGAATCATTTTCATTTTTTCCCTGTTTACACTAGTAAAGCTTCCAAGGTTTCTTCATCACAAAAAATAATAGTCTTTGATTTTACCTGTATACTCTTGATAGTATTAAATAATTATCCTCTGGTGCATATACATTCTAGAGTATTTAAAACCCTAGCAAGTGCTTTGTCAAATGATATTTTTTAATTCATTTTTTGGTTTCTTTTTTCCCTTTTCCAAACATGGCACCATTATGGCCCCTGCTGCATGGAAGAACAGACAAGTTACATTTCATCCCTCTCCCAGGGCTCTCTCACGTCCTTAAAAGAAATGACTAGGGTATTTGCAAATGGTTGCAGCTTCCAACAATGATGTGCCAAGTGCAAGGGATGTTTCCTGTATCCAATTCCATTTAGCCACTAATAATCAAAACAGTTTTACAAAGAAAAATTTACTTCAAAAGGTATAATCACAAATATACGAACTAACTGCCTAATATGAGGGAGTCTTATTCCTCCCACCATACTACATCCTACTTTGGGATGGAGCAGGAAAGAGCATACAAGAAGGTGTCTGAACCAGAAAAAGCAAATTTAGAAGAGCAACAGAAATAGCATGACCACCTCAGTTTTAATTCACAAGTATGTTCCAGTTATATAGCCTTTCAAAGGAGATAACACTCACCCATGTTGTGGGAGAAGAAGAGTACTTCCTTCTTAAGAGAGCTGGATATTTCTAGGCAGGTCCTCTTAGAGGTGGCACCTCTTTGTTAGGCGATCTGAGCATATTCTAAAGCCCTAATTACACATTTCCACATTTGAAATTTGCTCTCTAGTGGAAAGAATGGGATATATTTTTCCCCTAAAGATGATTTTCATCCCAAATTCAGGTGCTTGTTCTAAATTTAGAATAGTTCTCTACGATACCTGGGAGGCAAAGCAATGTTTTTTTTTTTTATTTCCTTCTCTAGTGTCACACAGTAAAGTCTCAAAACAACCAATGTTGCATTATCACATGTACTCCCACGTGTATAGATGAAAATTGAAATTTTGCTCATATACAAAATTTTGCAGATTCACAATAACAAGGAAAATTGCGCAAAATTTGCCAAATATTTCTGCATGCTTAGCTTTAGCATTATAGAGTGTTTCTCAATCTATAAGCAAAAGAAAAAGAAAAGAAAACAGTCTATTGTCTTCAAAAGAAACCTAATCTACACTGAGCTTTCCAAAGTACATGGAACTCTCTCCCCTGGGATTTGGGACATGGGATCAACTAGGCATCACCAATTTCTTAAATGAGAAAACTGTCTTTGGTGGAAACCCTTCCAATGAATCCCTCGGGGCATATGGCAATCCAACTGGGGTGTGCATAAATTTCTCTTTTTCTACACTGGGCATACAGTTGCTTATGGGATCTTTCAAGGTGGAATAGCTTTGAGTGTGGACATGTCAAATAACTTTTGTCTTCTTTCTGAGGACTAGCCTCCTAAAAGATAAAGAGGCTCGTTATCAGTAGACTCATTACCTGATGAAGAATCCTTTTGCCACAGTGTCCTATGTAACAAACAAAAACTCAGACTGGATCCTTAGTCCTGCATGAGGCCTTTGTGCTTCTTCAGTGATGATGGTGGCAAAATAATAGAAAAAAAAACAGAAAATGCTAAAAAAAAAAAAGTAAAAATACTTTTTACATTTTATAAATTTTAACTTTACTATTGTCACTGTAAGGGTGAGATCCCTGTCCAGTGATCAATGAGTAGAGTCTTATTCGTCATCATTTTTCATAACTGAATAAAGAAAAAAGGATTGAAGGGCAGCTCAAAGGTACCTATTGGGAAAATCCCTGGGCAAAGAATCTTTCCAGGGGTTCTCACTAAAATGAATACCTTGATTATTCTACTAGATATGTAATTTCATATTTAACACTTTTCTATTTTTGTTATGTGTATCATTTTCTAACAATTATATTTTTGTTCTTGGTAAGAATCTAACTTTGTTATAGTGAATTGTTTTCTGGATTCATGTTGTTGCAGTTTCCTAATGAGTATTTTTGCATTAATATTCATGAGTCAAATTAGACTGTACTTTCCCTTTTTAGCTTTGTTTCTAATTTATTTTGGTGCTAAGACATTACTTGCCTCCAAACAGAGTTTAAAAGAGTATCTTCAGGCCTATTTTTTTAAATAATAATTGTGCATTTAATATCAAATCAATATAATAACATATTTTTGAGACACCCATACATATATCATACTAAGCACTTAGCACGATGTGCCTGGCACAGAGTAGGTACTGCATAAATATTAGTTGTTGTTATCATTAATATTAATAATTACTATCATTATAATTTTAGAATTAGGTGTTTGACCAATAAGACTTGGAAAATACAGACATGAACTCAGGACTACCCAGATGGTCTTTTGACACTGGAATAGTGGAAGGAAGCAGGGACAGAATTGTGGATTCTCTTTTTTTCCAGAAACTGTGTTCAGATAAACCAAGGAACCTTTAAAGCAGGGACAAATTAGGGACTTGGATAAATAAGAGGAAAGCAGTTTTACAACAGAAACAAAGAGGGGATTTGGTCCTCAGAAAGAAAGGACTTTGCTGTTCTGTGATCAGAGGGCTGAGAGCATCAGGAGGGAGAGTGGGGAAGAGACAGGAATAAGGGGAAACTAGGAAGTATAACTGAAGACATCTATAAAATAATTGCTGTATTTATAAATTAAGCAGGGCAGGGTGGGGAATGAAACTAAGGTGTATGAAGTTATATAGCCATGTAGAATCATTATATCTATACATTGTATAACATGGGCATGTAGGCGGCAGAGTGTAAAGAATTTTGAACTTAGAGGTAGGAAGACCTGAGTTCAAATCCTGTCTAGGACGTTTATTACCTATATAGCCTTGGACAAGTCACTCAATCTCTGTTTGCCTCAGTATTCTTATCTGTAAAATGGGGATAACAATAGCATCCACTTCCCAGGGTTGTTGTGAGGCTCTAATGAGATATAGACAAGGGTAATAAAAAATCATTATTTTTGAGACATTTGTTGATATCATATTGCAGGGCTCATGATAAGAATTTACAAAAAGACAACTATGAAAATTGTAAGTTGGGGATCATTCTCTAATGTCATGAACCCCAGTTACTACTGATGAGAAGAAAAAGGGATTAAAACACTGAGGGTAGATTTTTGGAGGTTTTAGTCAACAGGCAAAACTTATCCTATGCACCTTCAATCCCAAGGGATCTCAGACAAGCTGTTTGGATTTAAGTGGTATTCTTTATTTGCTTGGTCTTTGCTATGAAGATGGGGAGTTCAAACTCCTTTAAATAGCTCTCTTTGGGAGGCTCTTCAATGTTTTGGGACTTGATGAAATTAGCTTAAGCAAAAAGAGCTAGAGGACCTCACTTTCTGAAGGAAATTTCCCTTCATAAGAACTACTGTTGTGGTGAATACTTTTGGTAAGCACACATCTCCCTCAAGCATTGGGAAAAAAGGTGAAAGAAGACAGCCTCACTGTATCATATTTCACACTATATTACAAAGTGGTAATCATCAAAACAAAATAGTACTGACTAAGCAATAGAATGGTATTTAAGTGCTATACAATGCATAGTAATACATGTCCATAGTAATTTGGTGTTTAAACCAAAAGATCCAAGGTTTTGGGACAAGAAGTCACCATTTGACAAAAACTGCTGGGAAAAAATAGAAAGTAGTTTAGCACAAACTGGGCATCTCACACTGCATACCAAAATAAGGTCATAATGAGTAGGTGATTTAGATATAAAGCTTAATATCATTAGTAAATTAGAGGAGCACAAAAAAGTTACCAGTCAGATATGTGGATAAGGGAAGATAGTATGATCACACAAGTGTTAGAATAGATTACAGGACGTGAAGTGGATAGTTTTGATTACATGAAATTAAAAAGCTTTTAAAAAAAAGACAAAACCAATGCAACCAAAATGAAAAGGAAAGTAGGAAAATGAAGGAAATGTTTTTACAGTAAGTTTCTGGGGTAAAGGCCTTATTTCTCAAACATATAGGAAGCTAAGCCAAACTTATGGAAGCAGGAGTCATAATTCCCCAAATAATAAATGGTCAAAGATGTAAACAGGTAGTTTTCATAAGAAGAAATAAAAGCTACCGATAGTCACAAAAAAGGTTTTAAATCAGTATTGATTAGAGAAATACAAATTAAACAAATTTGAGATAGTCATCAACACCTATTATATTGTCTAACATTTAAGAAAATGAAAATGAAAAAGGCTGGAGAGGATGGAGAAAAATAATGCCTTGTTGGTGGAGTTGTGAAATAGTTCAACTGTTCTGAAAAACAATTTGTAACTATGCATAAAGAAGTATAAAGTTGTCCATGTCCTTTGACCTAGCAATATCATTACTAACTCTGTATCTCAAAGAAATCAAAGAAAGGAGAAAAGGATTTATATATACAAAAATATTTATAGCAGCTCTCTTTATGGTGGCAAAGAATTGCAACTTGAAGGTATGCCCATAAGTTAGAGAAAAAGTTGTGACACAATTGTCATCGAATATTATTGTACTATAAGAAATGATAGGGGCAGAGCCAAGATGGCATCTGGAAAGCAGGGACTTGCCTACGGCTCTCCCCCAGGACCCTCCAAACACCCATAAAAATGGCTCTGAACAAATTCTAGAAATGCAGAAGCCACGGAATAGCAGAAGGAAGCAGGGCTCCAGCCCAGGACATCTTGGATGGTCACTGGGTAAGGTCTATCACAAGGAGCTGGGAGTGGAGGAGAGCAGAGCCCAGCATGGGCTGCTCCCAGACCAACCAGACTGGTAGCCAGGTGAAACAGGCCCTAGTACCCTGAATCAGTGAGCTGTGGCAGTTACCAGACTTCTCAACCCACAAACACCAAAGACAACAGAGAAGGTTAGTGGGAAAAACTGCAGTGGACAGAGTGAAAGGAGTTCGTGGTTTGGGCACCACCCTGGGAGCAGCAGAGGAGGTGCAGCTACAGAACTACAGCAGCAGTTGCTTCCATACCCAGGCCCACCTAGTGGAAGGAATTAAGTGGCAGATCAAAGTGAGAGTGCAGAGCCTGCTTAAGATCTGAGTCCAGTCCAGGTTGGCAGTTCTTGGGGAAGGAGGAGGGCTGCTGTGGCAGAGCTTACTGCATAGAAATAACTCTGAAAACAGCATCCCAGCCCCTCAAGCTTGGGACAAAGTAATCTCTACTCTACAAGCAGTCATACCACCACAAAAAACTCAAGTGTCAAGTAGTTGGCTGGGAACATGACCAGGTAGTGAAAACAGACTCAGATTCAGACTCAGACTTTAGAATCTTTCTTTGGTGACAAAGAAGACCAAAACATACAGCCAGAAGAAGTCAACAAAGGCAAAGAGCCTACATCAAAAGCCTCCAAGAAAAAAATATATTGGGCTCAGGCCATGGAAGAGCTCAAAAAGGATTTGGAAAAGCAAGTAAGAAAAGTAGAGGAAAAATTAGGAAGAGAAATGAGAGTGATGTGAGAAAACCATGAAAAACAAGTTAACGACTTGCTAAAGCAGACCCAAAAAAATGCTGAAGAAAATAAAACCTTAAAAAACAGACTAACTCAAATGGCAAAAGATTTCCAAAAAGCCAATGAGGAGAAAAATGCCTTGAAAGGCAGAACTAGCCAAATGGAAAAGGAGGTCAAAAAGATCACTGAAGAAAATACGACCTTAAAAATTAGATTGGAGCAAGTGGAAGCTAATGACTTGATGAGAAATCAAGATATTATAAAACAGAACCAAAGAAATAAAAAAATGGAAGAGAATGTGAAATATCTTATTGGAAAAACCAGTGACCTGGAACATAGATCCAGGAGAGAGAATTTAAAAATTATTGGACTACCTGAAAGCCATGATAAAAAAAAGAACCTAGACATCATCTTTCAAGAAATTATGAAGAACTGCCCTGATATTCTAGAGCCACAGGGCAAAATAGAAATTGAAAGAATCCACCAATTGCCTTCTGACAAAGATCCCAAAAATAAAACTCCTAGCAATATTGTCACCAAATTCCAGAGCTCCCAGATCAAGGAGAAAATACTGCAAGCAGCCAGAAAGAAACAGTTTGAGTATTGTGGAAATACAATCAGGATAACACAAGATCTAGCAGCTTCTACGTTAAGGGATGAAAGGGCTTAGAATATGATGTCCAGGACATCAAAGATCTAGGATGAAAACCAAGAATCACATACTCAGCAAAACTGAGTATCATGCTCCAAGGCAAAATATGGATTTTCAATAAAATAGAGGACTTTCAAGCTTTCTCAGTGAAAAGACC
>JAQQSZ010017469.1:0-10794 GCA_028646595.1 Phalanger gymnotis | reverse complement strand
AGGAAGGGAAGAGGGGGCAGGTGAGGAAGAATGAGAAAATCTTGCTCTCATCGGATTTGACCTGAGGAGGGAATACCATACACACTCAATTGGGTATCTTACCCCACAGGAAAGAAGGAGGAAGAAGATAAAAAAGGGGGGACGATAGAAGGGAGGGTAGACAGGGGGAGGAAGTAATCAAAACCCAACCCTTTCAAAAAGGGACAGAGTCAAGGGAGAAAATTCATCAAAGTGGGATAGGTTAGGAAGGAGCAAAATATAGTCAGTCTTTCACAACATGAGTATTGTGGAAGGGTTTTATATAATGATACGCATGTGGCCTACGTCGAATTGCTTGCCTTCTTAGGGAGGGTGGGTGGGGGAGGGAAGACGGGAGAGAATTTGGAACTCAAAGTTTTAAAAGCATACGTTCAAAAACAACGACGAAAAGAAGTTTTTGCATGCAACTAGGAAATAAGATACACAGGCAATGGGGCATAGAAATTTATCTTGCTCTACAAGAGAAGAAGGGAAAGGGGGATAGGAGGGGAGTGGGGTGACAGATGGGAGGGCTAACTGGGGAACGGGGCAACCAGAATATATGCCATCTTGGAGTGGGTGGGAGGGTAGAAATGGGGAGAAAATTTATAATTCAAACTTCTGTGAAAATCAGTGCTGAAAATTAAATGTATTAAATAAATTAAATAAAAAAGAAGCAAAAAGAAGATCTTTGGTCTCTCTGAGCATCAGAAAATAATAATAATGTAATAAAATTGTAAGACATCATTAGCAAATAGTTTTGAGGTCAGAGCTATTGTCAGCATAAGAGATAGAGACTAGACCTGTAATTTCATTGGTGCAAGGAACACCTGAGTGAAGAGACTTTCTCTATAGACATACCTTATTTTATCGCACTTTGCTTTATTGCACATTGCAGATATTGGGTGTTTTTTGTAAATTTAAGGTCGAGTAAGTCTATTGGCACTATTTTCCCAATAGCATGTGCTATGTCTCTGTGTCATATTTTGGTAATTTTTGGAGCATTTCAAAGTTTTACATTATTATTATATTTATTAGGGTGAGCTGTGATCAATGATCTTTGATACTATTGTAATTGTTTCGGGATACCATGAACTGAGCCCATATAAGATGGCAAACTTAGTCGATGTGTTTGTTCTGACTGCTCCCACTGACTGGCTGTTCCTCATCTCTCACCTGGGGCCTCCCTATTCCTTGAGACACAACAATATTGAAATCAGGCCAATTAAAAACCCTGCAATGGCCTCTAAATTTTCACTTGAAAGGAAGCATCATACTTCATTGTTGTCTTATTTTAGTAAATTGCCACACAATCATCCTAACCTTTGGCAACCACCACACTGATCAGCCAGCAGCCATGCACATGGAAGCAAGACCCTTTGCCAGCAAAAGGATTACAACTAGCTCAAGGTTCAGATGATGATTAGTATTATTAGTATTATTTTTTTTAGCAATAAAATATTTTTAATTAATTTAATTTAATTAAGTTATGTACATAGGTTTTTAAGACATAATACTAATACTATTACACACTTAATAGACTATGTTGAAACATAACTTGTATCTGCACTGGGAAACCAACAATTTCATGGGAATCACTTTCTTGAGACATTTGCTTTTTTGTACTGGTCTGGAACCAAACCTGCAATATCTCTGAGGTATATCTGTACTTAGAAACAGATTGGTATCTTTTCTGCAAATTATAATCTTAGTCCAATCTAAAAGCAGGCTAGTGGGCTGCTTCTGTAGGGACCATGTTCCCCCTCACTAGAGATTTTCAATGGAAGGTTGATTAGGTAAGTCATAGGACTTCTTGGTCAGGTAGGGGTTGAATGAGACTTTGAGGTCTCTTACAACTGTGAAATTGATGATTCCCCACAGCAACCATGGGGTAGACAGTATAAACAGCATTATCTCCTTTTTATAGGTGAGGAAATTGAGGGTCCCAGAGGTAGAGAGACCTGTGGTCAAGAGGGAGAGTTAGAAAATGATGCCAGGATTCTGACTCCAAGTCATTCACCCCTATCATATTGCTTCTCACTATGTACTGTGTTTCCTCTCTGTTGTGCCACCATAGTTTTGCTCTGCACACCTTGTAATCCTCAGTTGTTGAAATGACATTTTTTTTAACAGTAGATTTGAAAAGAATTGTATTGGGGGTGGAGGAGGGTGGGGAACTGGAATATTGTCTACCATTAAGCTAACCAAGGTTATAAGTTTCATTACACGTACTATTATTTTTGAGAGGCAGAATAGCATAGTGGACCGTGGCAGAGCTGGCCTCTGACTCAGAAAGACCTGCGTTCAAGTCCTGTTGGTATCTGCTGGTCCATGTTTCTAGTCAAGTCACTTAACTGCTCAATGCCCCTGGGCAACTTGGTAAAATCAGCATAAAATGAAGAATAGTTGACAATATGAATTGGTAGAGGGAGTTTCCTCATTGGAAGCTCCCTATGCCAATGAAAAGACAGGTCTGGTCCAAGCTATTATCTTTGGAGAGCCATGGTTTGATATAGAATATAGGCATTCTCCTCTGGCTATGATGGGAACTTGCGGCACTTTGGAGCCCTGGGTTAACGGGCATTTTATAGCATGTAGACAAACCTTTTGCTTATTCTGGTCAATTCTTGTCTTGACAAAGATAACATGAATCCATGAAATCTACAGAGAATTTTTCAATAATTTCTGCCTTCTTCCTCACTGTGCCTTCATAGGAAAATTGATTGATGAGAATTTCACATCCTCTTCCTGTACCTGCTCACCCCCTAGTGGAAGTGCTAATAAGCAATAAAATTATTAAAAGATAGACAGCTGATGAATGGAGCTGTGATACCAAGCCCAGAAGCCCTCTTCTCCTACCAGTAGAGGAGAATGGGCTTTCAGAAATCTGCATATGGATCTCTTCAGCATCCTTCTCTAGAGTAAGGCAGTTCATGAGGTCTGTATTAAAATTAGCTATGTAGTATTTTGTAGGTTTCATGGTAGTTTTTACAGTAGTGTAGCCAATAGAGGGCCACTCTTGGAATTGGGAAGGCTTGCGTTCAGGTCTTACCTTTGACACAGACTAGCTAACTTCTCGGTTCCCCATGCAATTCTCTAAAACTGCAAATTGCATAGTTCCTAATCTCCCCTGACATTGGCTAATTTACATCAGGCATTACCTACTCTGATGAAGTTACTGGCCCAGACCCTGGCCCGCTTCCCCAAAAGTCATCTACCTGTGTTAACATTGACAAGTCAATGGGACCTCAATTTCCAAGTCTGTCCATTGACAGAGCTTGGACTAAGTCATCTGTGGATTCCTTTCCACTCTAAGGTTCCATTGGTTTTGTGATTCATCTTCCTTCTGGGCCCAGTAATATGCTGACACGGGCACACCATTCAATCAACCCCATTTAGAATCATGGCAGGGAGAATAAAGAGGGAGGGGAACCACTTCTGAGCCCTCAGGTTCCTTGTCTGTCAGAGAGGGAATCAGAACCAATGCTCTTTTAAAGGTCCCTCCCAGCATGGACTGTCTGTGGTTTTATGTCATTGTCTATAACACCTGCTGTTCTTCTGCTGAGGAGACATGTGACCGAGGACAGAAGAATCCTGAGACTGCAAAGTGTACTGAGCATCCCCACTGTGTTTGTTCCCTGAACTTGAGAAACCACACCCATTAATTATATAAAGGCAGCAGAAAGAAATAAACTGATGTTAAAAAAAATTCCCTTTTCCTTCTATCAAAAATTAAAGGAATCAAAAATCTTTTGACTTAGTGTTTACTTAATAACCCAATGTCCTACTAATTGTGAGCGTAATTTGGCTAGAGATGTTACAACACGTGCGAAAATGTTCAGGATTTTCTTTCCTATGTAATTACCCTGAGCAAAAAAAGAGGCGCTTTCTGGCAGCAAATGACCCAGAATGTGGAGGTACAGTCCTTCCAGTTGATTAAAGCTCCTTCCATGAAGGGCTCACAGCAGTGTGATATCCTCCCATCACCTCTAGAAGCAAACTTGGGGCAGCTTCACCACAGAGAAGGATAAGAAAGGAATCACCCACGTGGCATCTTTCTTGATCTCTGCAGTCTTTTCCCCATGTAATCAGCTTCATTAATTTAGAAGGATTATCCTTCCGGCCTGCTCATGGCATGTCAGAGGTAACCCAACAGAGAGAGCATTTTTAATAGCAGTCCAGCATAAAACAGTTGGGTAACAGCAGTCCTTTTACAAGACATTTTCTTCCTACCTCATCTTAAGGTACAATGCTAATGATGCCTTATGTATGTGTTGGTTATTTCCTTCAAGAAATTTTAACTGTGTTGTGCTCATTGTATGTAACTAACCTCTTAGAAGAAAGGGGGCTGACTTTGGGATTAGGAAGACCTGGGTTAAGGTCCTGATTCTGGTTCACACTAAATGTGTGACCATGGGGAAAGTCTTAGCCTCTCAGTGCCTCATTCTACTGTCTATCTATATTGAGAAAAGAATTTGTGTAACTGGAAATTCCTCCACACCAATAAAATAATATAACCAGATCCCTTCCTCTTCTCTCTCCAATATTCCTATGATGTAGAGAAGCTTTACACAATATCATTGTGTTTAATTTTGTTCTAAATTCCATGTGAAAATGATGAGAAAATGAAAAATCTGAACTTAACTTCTCACTGTGGAACCTATTTTGAAATTCTTCTAAGGAGTTGATAGATAGAAGAGCAGTGCTCATGAGTGAACCTATTTGGCTAGATTGAAGGGAAGACTTCATGGTTGAATGCTGGAGAAATAGAGAAACAATCTCAGAAACACTAAGCAAGAGCGAATAAATAAATATTTTGAAAAAGAAAGAAACAAAAGGAGAATAGGAGCCATTTTTCAGTCGTGTCTGACTTTTAGTGACCCCATTTGGGGTTTTCTTGGCTTTACCATTGTCTTCTCCAGCTCATTTTGCAGATGAGGAAACTGAGGCAAACAGGGTTAAGTGACTTCCCCAGAGTCACTCAGCTAGTTACTGAGGCAAGATTTGAACTCAGGAAGATGAGTCTTCTTGACTCCAGGCCCAACCCTTTATTCATGGTGCTACCTCACTGCCTTTAATTGGAGTCATAGATCCAGCTTATGGGTCCCAGTGTACTATGGGACTTTGGACAAACTGCTTAAATTTCTCTGGGCCTCCACATCTGCAAAATGAGGACATTAGATTAAATGATCTTTAAGGTCCTTTCAACTTCTTTGATTCTATAGTTCTGTAAAAATTCACATCTCTAATAATAAACAATTTCTCAATATGGCAGCTCAACCCAGGACTTCTGACTCCTAATGGAAAAGAAGGCAGCGTCTAGACCACCCACTTGGTAGCCATCACAGGCAAACTTTACCCCATGACTCACTTTGAGGACACACTTGAATTTAAAGATATCCCGGCACAAAGGCAAAATTCTCTCACCTTGGGAAATAATCTCTATTTGCCTACCCCGACACTCTCCTTTGTGGGACTCTACCCCCATCTCACAAAAGACTGTCATTTCAGGAATTTCTGGTACCAGGATCATGTTTCCAGATTAGAAAAAAACCTGACTGCATTTTCCACAAGCAGCAGGGTTAGTCTTCTCTCTCTGAAGATTGTTCTTCTTTTCTCAGGAAAAAAAATCAAACTTGTTTTTTGGGCACCTTTTGTCTTCATTGGATAACCTTTCCTTGAAGGCCCCTGTGGGATCTCCAGCCTGGCATCATAGAGGATTGCATGAAGCAAATAGCCAGTCACTTTATGCTCAACCCTGGGGAAAAACACTAGGAAGAACCGATGAACTGATAACATATTTGGAGCAAACAATCTACCAACCTCAGAAGCTATGGGATATGGTTGAATAAACCCTCAGCAGGCCCCAGGTTCCTGTCTGTCAGATAACAGCAAAAGAGTGCAGCAAATGCAGGAGGATGTTTCAGTTAATGGCCCTCTCCCTATTCATGTCCAGTTAACTGGGGTCGGTCCAACCACTGCAGGACTAATAGGAATGTATCCCTAGGCTACAAGTTTTGCTTTTCCATGAGACCCCTGAAAACAGATCCCCTCCCCTTCTCACTCCATGCTCAGGTCACCTACCTTGGTTACATCCGGAATATTAAAGGATTTTTTAGTATGAGCAACCCAACCCACAATCCCGATGTCTAGAGGAAAAACAACTTCTTTGTCAGGAGACACGAGGTTCTCCTCCAGTGTGGAGGTTGGGGTGACATTAAGCAGCCTCGACGCCACCTCTGGAATTCCATTGCGCGATCGGCAGATGAACATGCTACAGCGGTCTGCAGACAGCAGCTGGCACAGCCTCCTCAGACCCTTGTGTACCACTGCCTCCATGCTGGCTGCTTCATCTTGCATGTTCTGTAACAACTCAAATATCAAGGCTGATTCCTCTACTTGGGTCATCTCATTAAAGGAGGTACTCTCCTGGATGGAGGCTGGGCTGCCTTTGAAGACTTCTCCCAGCACCTCCACCCTCAGCTTCTTGTCAAAATACTCCTTAGCAAACTGGGGGTTATTTACTAGGTATTTCTCCACGTCCTCCTTGGTGATCTCAGTCATTTTATTTGCTTTTTTTCTTCTTGCCTCTGAAGAATCGAGTTGCCTATGAAACGTTAACAGCAAGGAGGGTGACTAGCAGTAACAGCTACTGAGGAAACAGTGAAAGCTAAGGACCACTTTCCAGTGGAGACATCTTGCAGCAGCTCCCCAACCTTCTGAAAGCCCAGAAGTATGACAGAAGGTGCTGGCTTAGTGGACTCTTTGCAGGGTAGTCTGGAAGCTGTGACTTTGCCGTTCAGGACACTAAGCCCTGTAAGCACAATTAGCTCCTAAATCCTAAGAGAATCATTTGAGCATCTTAGACCAATCCATTCTTAGACTTCAAATCACAAGCAAATATGTCACAGGTAACGGCCTAGCACTGGTTTAACGTCTTCAGCAAGGACAAAAATCTAGAGAATTTCACAAATTGTGTTTATTCAGTATTCTCTTTACAAAGTGACTGCCTTTTCATTAAAGCAAAGACTACCTTTAATTTTAAACTTCTAGTAAGGGAAACTATATGGATTTCAAAAGTGTGTTTTAATTTATCAAACAATGCTTCAATAAGGGGTGAGTGTGGCAGGCCATTTTTAAGTGCCCTTAATTTTAATCAAGGAAGAAGACTTTTTTTGAAACAAAATCTATTAATGACTTGACTGTGAAATTAAGTTGTGATGGCATAATAATATAGGATGTAAGTAGTATAGTTTTTATCCCTTTGAATTCAGCAGTATATGTGTTTAACTAAATATTTATGATACATAGATGTTATGGCTAATTACATAATGCAAAATAATACCCATATCAGGGGAGAAAAATGAGCAAATCCATTGTGTTTCTGTTTACAATCCTATTGTAAACATGGTTTTCTTTACTCTCCATATTTTAAGAAGACATCTATTGCTCTGGTCATGGATGGCAGCCATAAACCATGTTGTTAGCTCCCTAATCAAAATCAAGCACAGTGCATGGCATGTAACAGATCCTTAATAAGTGCCTGCTGATTGAACAGTTGATTTTGTATATATCTTGTGTTTATTTATTTGGGAACGTTATATCCTCCTAGTAGAAAGCAAGCTCTCTGAGGGCAAGGGACTGCACGGTTTTTGTATTTGTATACCCAGCTCCTAGGATAATTAATGCTTTGGAAATTACAGATGCTTAACAAATGTCTATTAAATGAATAGTGGATTCTATTAAGGCTTTCCTCAGGACGTCACCCATGACATGTGTGAGCACCTTTGGAAATCATTTGTTTACCTGTGTGATACTTTGATTTTGAATTTTAGCATATTGCTGAACCAAATTATTGCTGTGGTCTAAATGTTACGGAATATTAACATATACATGGGTGGAACCTTGTGTGAAGAAGATCTTTAAGGCTACATTCTGCTCTCCTAAGTCAATGCTTTTTTCTGGTTAAGTAATAAAGGATAAACGTAATAGGATATTATATTTTGATTATGTAATAATCTAGGGCAAGGGGTGGGCTGATCACAAAATCTTCTGATCTTGAATTAGTTTCTTTTCTTCCTAAACATAAATCCCAGGGGATGTTGTGGCCAGTTTGCCACTTGCCCTGGGTGGTTACAATTATATTCTCTATAGCCTTATGCCAATTGTTTAACTATGAAGTTGTGGCTTATTGTAAAAACAAAAACAGAAACCTGCCTACGAATATCTTCTTGTTTCCTTCTAATATTTTTACTATGAATGCTTTCATTGCATTAATAGACTAGTCCTACAAACTCTATAAAGAAGATAAAGTAGGTATATAAGTCATTAGTACATCAGGGCATGACTTGGTTCTTGGAAGCTATGCCAAGTCAACAGAAGCTTATCAGGTCTTACTGAAGCTGGAAAGATTTTGATTATAATCCTCAAAGTGTGGCCCATTTGAGTAATGGCCTATTTAAATATAGAGAGCCTCATGACCAGGAGATGGAGACTTGATGATGAATTTTTTTGGCCATTGTGATCCATAAAACAGATACCAACATCGAATGGCACTTTAGAGAAAAGGATAAAAAGGAGAAGACATGCCTATCCAACCCAACCTATTAGCAATTTCAAAAAACAAGGACTGTTAAATAAAAGTAATATCATTTAAAAAAAAAAAACAAAAAGGGGGCAGCTAGGTAGTGCAGTGAGTAGAGCACCAACCCTGGAGTCAGGAGGACCTGAGTTCAAATGCAGCCTCAGACATTTGACATACTTACTAGCTGTGTGACCTTGGGCAAGTCACTTAACCCCAATTGCCCTGCCTTTCCCCCTTCCCCCAAAAAAACAGAAATAGAAGTAACATCATTGCTTATCACCTTTTCTTTGAAAAGTTTCAACTATGTGTAACGATCCCCACAATAGAGGTGCTGAAAGAACCTAGAAATTACATCAGCTAGCAAACAATGTGTCTTATTGTTAGCAGAGACATGGTAGTCGAGGGCAACACTAGTATAGAGTTCCAGCTTATTTGCAAAAAACTGTGAAGAAGAATGATGTAAAATCAAAAGCATCATTGCCCCACTAACCATCCAAAAATAGGAATGGAAAAAAGAACCAAAAACGTCTGCTTCATTGATAGATCCTTCATGAACCCAGTGTGACCTCCATGTCACAATGATACATGGGAATAGGACTTTTGACTATATAACTTTCATAAAAATATCAGTTTTAAAAGTCTACTCCAGATAAGCAAAAAAGATAATGAATTTTAACATGTATTTCCTTAGCGTATCGATGTAAAATAAGGCAGGCTTCTGAAAAATGTTTTTTTTTTTTTAAAGTTTAACTCTAATTCAGAAGTCATCTAATAAAAATAATAATAATAGCTTAAATTTACATGGTACTTTTATAAAAACTCATATTTACATAATATCTTAAGGTTTATAGTAAAAGAATTAAATTCTTGTAAGACAAAAAAATGTCTAGACAGTGTTTGGCTGCATGCCAACTAAGTTGCTTTTATTAAATATCAATTTAATCTATGAAATAGTAGTTTGAATCCTAGGGTATAATAAATGCATTTTATTACATTTCTTTGTTTTTATGTTATATTATATCATTTTATTGATAAATTGTTGCATTTCTATTTCTTCTTGAAACTGTTTTTTCACAAAACTGTGTTTGCCAAAAACATTGTTTGGAAGTAGAAACAAAGAAATAGCTGAGATCATCTGAAATCACCACCTTTCAGTTTCAGCCTTGGCCTAGTCCACTGATTCCTTGGCCTAGTCCACTATTTTGGAATGCTCCTTCCTCTCCCTGACCCCTAGTCTTCCTCTTCCCAGCACACACATTCGAACCAGGAGTTCCAGGTGATCTCATAGCACTTTTTTCCTGTTAACTACGCTGCAATGTGAAGCACTCTGATTGGAAGAGAATGGGGAAGAGAAAGAGAAGGAAATGAACATTTATTAAGTGAGCATCTACTTAGTATGTGCCAGGCACTGTGCTAAGGGCTTTATAGATATTATCTCACCAGATCCTCACAAATGATATATCCATGTTACAGTAGAGGAAACTAAGGGAGACAGAAGGTAAGTGACTTGTCCAAGGACACATAGCTAGGAAGTATCTGAGGCTAGATTTGAATTCAGGTCTTCCTGACTTCAGACCCAGCACTCTAAACACTGAACCACCCAGATACCTCTGATTAGCTCTGGTTTAAATGGAGAAATGGGCATGGCTAGGCCTCTCCATGGACAATATAGTTGGGGTCACTACAGAGATAAACCAGATGCTGTTCTATTCAAGCACACCGACAGCCTAATTTTCTAACCGAATGAATTAAATTGATTGATTGCTTTGGTGTAATTGAAAGGATCCAAGAGAAAAAGCCAGTCAAACTTGTTGTTGGCTTCCATGCCACCAAAACACAAGGCAACTAAGTAAAGTTTTTATTTTTCACCTTGGTTTTGGCATCTTGTAAACAGAGTCTGGGGTTAAGAGTATATGGTCCAGACTGCACATGTATAACCTATATTGAATTGCTTGCCTTCTCAAAGAGGGTGGATGAGGAGGGAGTAAGGGAGAGAACTGGGAACTCAAAGTTTTAAAAACGAATGTTGAAAATTGTTTTTACATGCAACTGGGAAATAAGATATACAGGCAATGGGACATAGAAATCGATCTTGTCTACAGGAAAATAGCAGGGAAGGGGATAAGAAAAGGCGTTGGGGGGTGATAGAAGGGAGGGCAGATTAGAGGAAGGGGTAATCAGAATGTATGCTG
>JAQQSZ010017468.1:0-10795 GCA_028646595.1 Phalanger gymnotis | reverse complement strand
CAGGACCTTGCTCCATTGGTTGTCCTCAATTTCTGTTCTCCTTTTTCCCTGAATCATGCTCATATCTCCTCTATCCTACAAGTAAAGTCTCCCTTCACTTGCTGCCCATTCATCTGTCTTAGAAACTTTTAACTGATAACCATCTAGGAAAATCTAATTTACACTCATTCCTTTTTTTCTTACTACCCAGTCACACCTCATCTTTCTGAAATTTGTCACCACCATACCATTCACTCTAAAGTTACCAGTGACCCAGGTGACAAACCTAAAGGCTTTTTCTCATTCTTCATTCTGCCTCTCCTTTTTGAAGTATTTTACATTGTTGACTGGCCCCATCCTTCCAGGAGAGAGCAGTGTCACAAGAACCTAGAGAAAAGAAAGTATCAGGAGAAGAGGGTGATCAACAGTGTCACAAGCTGTAGAGAGTTTTTGAAGGATGAGGATTGAGAAAAGGCCATTAGATTTGGTGATTAATAGATCACTAGTAACATAATATAAACAACAAAAGAAAATTGAAAAGGTGAAAAGAATTCAGTGATCACAAATATATGTGTATTCGTAAAAGAAAAAAATGGTGTCTATGTTAATTTTATCAAGGTAATAACAAAGTTCTCTTGTGTGATTATCATGATTGATGTTGTCAGTCATGACTCAATTTACTCAATAGATGTCAGTTAGTGTGTTCCTTTGATTCTGCTTTCTATACTCAATTTATGTAAGTCTGTGTTTCTTTGAAATCTTTGTATTTGTTATCTCTTATGACACAACAGTTCAATCACATTCCATTATTTATTCATATTTTCTCACATCTTCTCTAGCATTCATCATTTTCCTGTTTTGTCATGCTAGCCAATCTAACAGGAGAATTGTGGTACCTAAGAGTTGTTTTGATTTGCATTTTTCTAATCAGTAGTGCTTTAGAGCATTTTTTCATACCTTTAATTTCTTCCTCTGAAAACTGCCTGTTTATAACCTTTGAACATTTATCAATTGTGGAATGACTTGTATATAAAGATGAGGCCTTTATCAGAGACACTGGTTGTAAAAATTTTTTCTGAATTTTCTGCTTCCCTCCTAATCTTTCTTTCATTGGCTTTACTTGTAAAAACCTTTTCAATTTAATGTAATCAAAATTATACATTTTGTACTTTGAAACTCTTTCTGTCTCTTCTTTGGTCATAAATTCTTCCCTTCTCCATACATCTGACAGGTAAACTATTCCTTGCTCTCCCAAATTGCTTATAGTATCAGTCTTTATACCTAAATTATAAACCCAAACTTTATTTTGGTATACAATGTAAGATATTGGTCTATGCCCAGTTTCTGCCATGCTATTTTCCAATTTTCCCAGAACTTTTTGTTAAATAGTGAGCTCTTATCCTAAAAGCTGGATTCTTTGGGTTTATCTAAGAGAAGATTACTATAGTCGTTGTCTTATGTACCTAACCTATTCCACTGACCCACCACTCTATCTCTTAGTCAGTACCAAATAGTTTTGATGATTGCTGCTTTATAGTACAGTTTAATATCTTGTATGGCTAGGTCCCTTTCCCTAGCATTTCTTTTCATTAATTCCCTTGATATTCTGGACTTTTTGTTCTTCCAGATAAATTTTGATATTATTTTATCTAGCTTTATAAAATGCTTTTTGGTAGTTTGATTGGTATGGCACTAAATAAGTGAATTAATTTAGGTAAAATTGTCATTTTTATTATATTAGCTCAGCCTAACCATGAGCAACTGTTGTTTTTCCATTTATTTATGTCTGACTTTATTTGTATGAAAAGTGTTTTGTAATTGTGTTCATATAGGTCCTGGGTTTGTTTTGGCAGGTAGATCACAAAATATTTTATAGTGTCTACTGTAACTTTAAATGGAATTTCTCTTTCTATCTCTTGCTGATGGACTTTGTTAGTAATATATAGGAATGCCGAGGGTTTATGTGGGTTTATTTTATATCCTGCAACTTCGCTAAAGTTACTTATTATTTCAAGTAGTTTTTTACTTGATTCTCTAGGACAGAGTTGTTTTTTTTTTAAATGTTGCTGACCTTGAGCAAATTGTTCAACTTTTGGTCACATCATTTCTAAGTATTCAGGAATCTCTGAAATAATCTCTTTTTGTCATTTCTTATGACATAATCATATTTCATTACATTAACATTCCATCAATTTTGTGTGCCTTTATAATGTACATTATGTTAATAAACCAAAGTTTGTTCAATTATATCCCAGTTATCTAAGAAGGAATCTAAACCACCCCCTTAAGCTTTTAGTTCTTTGGTTTTTTCATCTGTGATCTTGCGATCTTTATCCGTCTCCCCCTTCCTCCCTTTTCCATCCCCCATTTAGCATCAAGAAGTTTGTTTTTCTTCTGACTATCCTTGACCCTCACCCTTCCATATCCCTGATTATTTTTTGTTGAGTTTGATATATTTCTGTTTGTATATTCAACTTTTCTTTGTCAGTGAGGTTTATCTGATGTCCACTCTATCCACCCCTTCCTCATCTATATATTCTTTCCACATACCCTAATTATGAGAAATTGCAAATTTCACTCCCTTCTTTCTCATTTTTACACTAATACTGCAGTTTGTTCTGATGGAACTGTCTCAAAGAAGTCAGTGTCAGACCATCTCTTATCCAAGTATAAGCATTTATTGAGGTTTATCTTTTGATTAAAGGGGACCTGAATCAGAAATTCCGCTCCACTTTGAAGGGGATGGCAAAAAATGTTGGGGTTTCATAATGTGTTGTGGTGGAACCATCTCAAAGAATTCAGAGTCAGACCACGTCTAAGCCAAGTATAAGAATTTATTTATACTGATACCTCTCGTGAAGTGGGCTAAGTTCTAAGAGGAACCAGAAAATTTAGAGAAAGCACGATGGATTTTATAGGGTAAAGATGCAATTACATAACAGAAATTAGGAATATTAAAACAGCAGGAAGCGTTTGTTAAGAGATTAGGTAATAGGGGAGAGTCCCAGCCTCAGTGGAATTGCACATGCAATAACCCACAATGCATACAGAACAACCCATTTGGGGAGGTATTTATGTATGGTAATGATATTATAATAAGCTGTTCTATGTCATAAGTTTACTTTAGGTCAGTTCTATACTATTACTGCATAGGTGGCTACTTAGGGAAAGTCCTTTCCATTGTTTTGGGATCCACATCCTGCTCAGGCATCCTGGTAGTGCTGCTTTATGATTGGCTGGCCATTGTGGTCCTGTCTGAGACTAAATGGATATGGTTATGACTGAGTGCATGGGCACACCTGCTGTTTCTATGGGAAATATGAGGAATGGGTCTGGGGGCAGTGGCTAGCTAGAAGAAATGCCTGGGATCCCATCACATGGACATTCCTGCTGTTTCTGTGAGAAATATGAGTTCATGGACACAGCTGTTGTTCCAGTGAGCAGTGGGGCATGTATGAAGGAGTTAGGATATGAAGTGAGTGTGTGTGTGTGTGTGTGTGCATGTGTGTGTGTGCGCGCGCGTCGTGGTGGGGGGTGAGTGGCTAGGTAGGGGCAGTAGGCCTGTTGTTCAGTAGGTCCTATAAGGAAATTAGAATATTGGGGCTGGGGCAGCTTTATTAGGATTCCATCACTAATATATACAGACAGATAGACAAACAGACAGATATATATGTATTATCCCTGGAAGTTTTCACATTAAATACAAGGGTAAAGCAAGGCTATCCCATTTATAGACTGTTATTTGGTGTCATACCAGAAGTGTAACCTTTAATGTTAAGACAAGAAATAAAAGGTTCAAATTAAAGACAGTGAAGAGGAAATAATTATCCCTCTTTGCAGATTATATTAATGGTTCACTTGGAGGTAGTATGATACAATGGAAAGAAGTTTGAAGGCCTGGGTTAAAATCCTAGTTCTGAAGCTTCCTTGTATGACCTTGGTCAAGTCCTCCCTGAGCCCCCTTGTTAAGCATCAATTATCATTTAGTCAACATTTTTTAAATACCTAATGTGTGCCTTACCATTTAGTCAATATTTATTAAGTACCTAATATGTGCTAAGAAACTCTACTAAACTCTGAGGATACGAAAAGGCAAAAGACAGTCCCCATCCTCAAGAAGCTCACATTCTAAAGGGGGAGGCAACAAACAAATATGTACAGATAACTTATTGACAGGAAAATAAGAAAAAAGAAAGGGAAAGCATTAGAATTATGAGGGGTTGGGAAAAACTATCTGTGGGAGGTAGAATTTTCATTAAGACTGAGTGTGCTTTCCTGCTGGGTCCTCCTGGGATGGGTTGGGACCTGGGGGGCGGGGAGGGGAAGTGCTGTAACCCCAAGGACCCACCCTGTTGGCTTTGTCACCCAGCCAGCCCTCAGAATTTGGAAGCAGGGGCTGGAGCAGTGTTAAAACTGAGACTTGGCTCATTAGAACATGCCTGTACCTGAGACTGCCAGGAAGAAGCCTGCAACAGCAGCATGGGGAGAAGGACAACACCACCAAGAGGACTTTTACTTGTATATTTTTATTTGGGATTGAGAGAGGAGGAGCTGGTTGCTCATTCACCAAAGATTTTGAGCCCCAAAGAATGTATAGGGCGTGGACTATGTTATGTTACCTTATTCACTTTCATATTTGTTTAAGGCCATGTGGCCACTCTGCTAATGAGTTGTTATATTGCTGTGTATTTTGTAAATGTGAAGTTCATGATGTGTTTATTTTGTGGGAATTATGTTGTATTTATTTACTAAGACCTGTTAATGCCTCTCTAGATACAAGTTGCCCCTAAAGTCCCATTGGCCTGTATAATGGACATGTAAGATCTTGGGGCTGAATTTAATGTTAATGGAATTGGAAGATCTTCCCCATCCATTAATAGGCCTATGTGCCCAGCTGTGATACATCCTGAGTCACATAGAGCCCATTGGGGGAGGGACTTGCCTAAGGAGGAGCTTGCCTAGGGGGAGGCTCGCTTGTAGGAAGGCTTTCACAACTTTTGGTACTGAGTTAATTAGGCACTGAATCTAGAGAGTTGTGATGCCTTCTGTCTCTGAGAAGTGTATATACAATCTGAGGTGAGATTTTGCTTTTAGGGTTCACTTATGAGAAGGACCTTGATATTCCCTGAATGAGACTCTGAGTAGCCATTTTGTTAAGAGCTCCCCAACTACCCAGATCCAGTGGTGTATATCAACTGTAGAGCAATAATCCTTTGATTCAGGTAGCCAGAGCCTTGTCTATTGGTCTTTGTGCTAATTTCTCTGCTTGTATTTCTCTGTATTTTCTCTGACATTCAGGGTGCTGACCTTTCCCCTAAACTAGTCAATGCAATTAAAATATGATTACCAACCACTTTTTGAGCAGTGTTTCCTGAAAAAAACAGATCAAAGAATCTGTGGTAACAGGCCATCTTGGGTTTCCAGAGTGCTTGCTCTTAAACTTTCCCATCTCACTTCTTTGCAAAGATTAGGGGTACACAAATATGGTATACTATTTTCAGACTTTCGTATGGCATTGATTGGTTTTGCTGACTTTTTTCTCATCTTCTCTTTTTCTCTTTAAAAGCATTATCTGTTATATGAGATTGTTCTGTGGGAGGGAAGAGAAGGAATGCTGGAAGAAATTCTTGTAGTATAAAAAACTATCCAAAAATTTATTTTGAATATAAATCCAACCTTCAAGCCCATTTGCATGACTTTCTTCACTGATGGAGGTTATTTAACATTCTATGTTTTTGTGATGGGCAGAGTTGGTAAGAACTTCAGAGAGAAGGCAGATCCTGTCTTTTGACTTCCAGCTTCAAGAGAGGAGACATGGGGTGATAGACTTAATTCGGGTCTCTGAAGAAAGAGAAAGACTCTGGGATGAAGTCAACATGTACAGAAGCCAGCACTCTTGATTATGTTCATATCCTCACATTGCTACACTTGAGACTTTGGAGAACTTCTCCTTACATAGATCTGAGACTTTTGATTGAACTGGGTCATCTTGCTTCCAGTGGGAGCACATTTCTTCTAATTCTGACCTCTGTTTTGCTATTGACTTGGAGAAATGGGTTTATTTGCTATGCATATTCATTGTGGAATTAGCAGAAGGGAGACAAACCTTGGTTATAGATATTGAGTCAGGCTTGGGACACTCCTTCTCATAAAAAATAGCAATCAGGAGCTCACCTTGAACTAAAATGTATTTCCCTCAGATTAACAATATTTAGGTGGTACAGTGGATAGTGTGCCAGCCCTTGAGTTAAGAGGACTTGAATTCAAATGCAGTCTCAGACACTTACTAGCTATGTGACTCTGGACAAGTCACTTAACTCTGTTAGCCTCAGTTTTCTCATCTGTAAAATGAGTTGGAAAAGGAAATGACAAATTGCTTCAGTGTCTTTGCCAAGAGACCCCCAAATGGGGTTACGAAAAGTCAGACATGACTGAAATGACTGAACAACAACATTGAAATTTGAATGGAGCTTACCTGCCTAGAATACTTCAGAAGGCAGAAACAAAAAAGCCTAGCACCTAGTTAGCAAGAGCAGTTAAAGCAGGAAAGCTATCAGATAGCTGCCGTACTCCAAATTAGCTCCTACCCAACTGCTCCTAGCCTGATCCCCTAGCAGTGTCCACCCCAGCAGAGTGTGTCAAGGTTTCAAAAATCTCAAGCTCCTTCTTCCTTCTTCCCAACTAAATTTGGCTTACTCTTTCCCCTAGACGCATTCTGAGGTATTTGACCTGGGGAGGCCAAAATTGTTCCTTATGACTCCAAGCAATGAGACTTCAGAAATAGTTGTGTAGTGCAACCAAATACTGCATTGGCTGCCAGACAGTTCAGTGGATCTCCACCAAACCCCTCTGCCCAAAAGCCCTGTGGTAATTATAGAAAACAGAGAAAGGGAAGAAGTACAAGAGAATGCATCACTACTGATTGGTGGATATTTTTGGTTTTCTGCTTAGTAATGAGCTTGGAAGTTAAGCCAATGTTATGCCCAAACAGGAGTTTGCGTATTGGTCGTATTCTTGTCACATATGGATCATGATATTCTTGCTATGGCTTTGATAGGTGATAGTATTTAAGTTTTGACTTGGTCTCTAAGTTATAATTCAGTATCTAAGTTATGATTTGTAATAGGTCACAATGTTCAGGCTTCCACCTTTCATAGAGTTCAAGTTTTTATGGCTTTTCATTTATTGCTATTTGTTATAGGTTTTCTTTAAGTGGGACCCCATATGACTCACCAAAAATGTATGTTTCATTCTTTGTTTTAAGTGCATCACTTCTCTGGCGGCAATTTCCACAGTGTGCTACATTTTCTGTCCTCTGGAGTCGTGATTTGTCATTATACTCCTCAGAGTCCTAACATCTTTCAAAATATTTTTTCTTTATAACGTCATTGTCAGAGATCCGGACCACCTCAATAAAATGGCTATTAATAAAGCAAATTGAAAGGAATTTTTTGGGTTTCCTAGTGCATATAAAAGTTATGTTGACACTACACTATAGTTTGTTCAGTGTGCTCACTTATTTGCAAAATATCACTGATTAGTTTCTCCAGATATTCTTGCTTGTGGATAACATTGTAAAGATTGAGTCAAGTCTAAAGACCAAAGGGTTTGAGGGCTAGGTTTTTTTTAATTTTCAAATCTTATTTATTTGTATTTTAATGAATGGAATGGGACACCTCTTTTTCTGATTTCAGGGAATTGCACCTATTCCCTCTGCCCCTCCCAACTTGGAAAGTCCCTAATCTTTCCTCTAATGGAAATCAGATTACCTAATGGTGTGTTGTTTCCTTTTAATTAATTGGCCTTATTTGATTGTTTATAATTTATAAAAGTCTGTTTCCCCCTCTATTTGAGGTCCAACCGTAAGCTGAGGAAGAGACCTGGTCCCGAATCTTGGGCAATTGGCATGCGTTGCTTAATAAGTCAATATGCTCAGAAACTTGAACCTTTGTTTTCTTAGTCATTTCATCTTTTACCTGCCATAAACACCCTTGAACAGGCACTTTCTGCAGGATTGTAGTAGACGGAATGGCAGAAAGGAATATCACCAGAGAACAGGATATGGGGAAATACAGTGATTCCTGGGTGGGACCTCTGATGAGAAATCTTCCCTGTTTATTATTGAGTTGGTGGCAGTAAAAATCTAACTTAAGATCATTGACGGAATGGAATAAGTCAGACCCTTTGGGGGCCACCACTGAGCTGAGGTGGGGCATATCTCTTGATTATACTTTTTGAAACAACAATTGAAATACTTGACAAAGGATATTCCTTTGGCCAATCCTTCTTGTTGTTTTTAAAAGGGAGACTTTATAGATGTAGTTGATATGAAGTCCAATTATGAGGATCCTTGCCATATGAAGTTTTCTCATGTAACACAGGATGTATATCTAGAGAGGTGAGAGCACTGAACCTGGGATTCTGAGATATGGGTTCAAACCTTGTCCCTGACACTTGCTAGTTGTATAAGCCTCAGTGGGTCAGATGGACTCTCAGCCTCAATTTTTTCATCTACGAAGTATACTACTTATCATTCTTAACTCATACATTGAGTATGTTTCTGAGTCATGGGATAATGTATGTAAAGTGTTTAGTATACCTTAAAGTACCCTACCTTAGAGTGGGCAGCTAGGTGGCACAGGGACTAGAGTGTCAAGACTGGAGTGAGGAAGACTCATCTTCCTAAGTTTCAATCTGGCCTCAGACAATTATTAGTTGTGTGACCCTGAGAGAGTCACTTAACCCTGTTTGTCTCAGTTTCCTCATCTGTAAAGTGAACTGGAGAAGGAAATGACAAACCACTCCAGTATCTCTGCCAAGAAAACCTCAAATGGACTCATGAAAAGTCAGACATGACTGAAAAAATGACTCAACAGCAGCAAAGTACTATGCACATGTAAATTAATATTATATTCAAACTTTTATATTAATTAACCACTAATTTTTTTAGAGTATTATAGTGCCATCTCCTTTTGGTAACTTTGGTTAAATGACCTAGAATTAGAACCCAGTTCTGTGGGTAACAGTTGTTTACTAACTATAGCATTCCTAGTGGATAGGACACTGGTCAACCTGAAGACACCTTAATACATAATAAAGCCATGCAAATAGTATTTGATGTTCATTAAAATACAAACCTTGGTCAATGAAACAGGCTTGGGAAGCAAGACCTCCTAAAGGTCATGAAAACAAAGGATGGGGGCAGCTAGGTGGTGATAGAGCATCTGCTTTGGAGTCAGGTCCTGAGTTCAAATCCAGCCTCAGACACTTATTAGCTGTGTGGCTCCGGGCAAGTCATTTAATCCCAATTTCCTGAGTGCAACTGAGAGTGCAAGCAACTGAGAACACTGGGGAACATGTCCAGTAGACAGTAATTATGTGGCAGAACCAAAAGATATTAGCAATTCTGTAGGACTGGAAGATTAAGTTCTACCTCCAGCATGTTCCCTAGTCCCATATGTCCCTTTCCTGTGTGCTCCTTCATGCTGGCGTTATGGCCACATCTCATATAATTTATGCTATATAATTATGGTTCACACATGAACCCTTTTTCTATTCTTTCTTCTCAGTTGGTACATGGATATTTATGGAAGAGTGAGTTCCAGGTTTATGGAAAGGTTGTTTTGCCATTACTCTTGGTACTATGTGATTTTATTAGAGACAGCTGGGTGGCAGAGTGGATAGAGTTCAGATCCAGTCTCAGACATTTACTAGCTTTGTGATCCTGGGCAAGTCACTTAACCTGTATCTGCCTCAGTTTCTTCAACTGTAAAATGGGGATAATAATAGCACCTACCTCCTAGGGTTGTTGTCAGGGTAAAATGAGATGTTTGTAAAACACTTTGCATAGTATCTGACACAGAGTAGGTGCTATGTAGTTGCTGATTCCATTCCCTCCATTTCCTTCCCCCACTTTTATTAAATATCTTTGCTTTGAGCCAAGTGAGCAGTAAAAGTTGCATTAGTGCAGCCTTGGAAGCTATGGTTTGGAGAGGATTCTGGCCCCCAAAATAACTTGAATCTGGGGTTGCTTTTTGGGACGCGTGAGGGAAGGTGTGTGATGTATTTGTGTGCTGTATTGTTTTATACACAAAAAAGGTACAAATGCTTCCTTGAAATCTGGACCACCTGGAAGTATCTGAGACAAAGCCACTGTAACCTTGAGTCATCTTAATTGTGACTCTGCATTGGTCTGAGTGGGAATACCTCAACAACCTCATGAAGGAAAAGAGTTTCATACCCATTGGCCAAGAGTCTAAAGCATCCTCTTAACCTTTCTCTTCAGGAGAGAAAGTAATCATAGCAGTGCATACAAACATCTAAGTGGTTTTTTTTGAAGGTACTAGAATTTTTTTATTTTTTTAAATTTAGTTAATATATTTAGTTTTCAGCATCGATTTTCGCAAGAGTTTGAATTACGAATTTTTTCCCCATTTCTACCCTCCCGCCCACTCCAGGATGGCGTATATTCTGGTTGCCCTGTTCCCCAGTCGGCCTTCCCTTCTGTTACCCCACTCCCCTCCCATCCTTCTTTCCCTTCTTCTCTTGTAGGGCAAGATAAATTTCTAAGCCCCATTGCCTGTGTATCTTATTTCCTAGTTGCTTGCAAAAACTTTTTCTTTTTTGTTTTTGAATGTCTGTTTTTAAAACTTTGAGTTCCAAATTCACTCCCCTCCTCCCTCCCAGCCCACCCTCCCTAAGAAGGCAAGCAATTCAACATAGGCCACATGCATACCATTATGTAAAACCCTTCCACAATACTCATGTTGTGAAGTATTAACTATGTTTTGCTCCTTCCTACCCTATCCCCCTTTAT
>JAQQSZ010017467.1:0-10796 GCA_028646595.1 Phalanger gymnotis | reverse complement strand
TGTTGTTGGTTTGTGTTTTTGGTTTTATTTTTGGTTCTGTTTCTTCTTTCTCATGATTCATTCCATTGGTCATAATTCTTCTCCACAACTTGAGTAGTGTGTAAATTAATTCAATGCCAAGTTATACATGGAAGTTATATGGAATTCTATGCTGTCTTGGGGAAGGAAGAGAATCTGGAACTCAAAATTATGTAGAACCGTGTGTTGCAAACTAAAACTAAAAAAAAAAAAACCAAAAAACAAACAGAAAAAAGAAGGCAAGCAATTCAACATAGGTCACACATGTATCACTATGCAAAACCCTTCCACAATACTCATGTTGTGAAAGACTAACTATATTTTGCTTCCTTCTGTCCTGTCCTCCTTTATTCAGTTTTCTCCCTTGACCCAGTCCCTTTTCTTTTTTTTTCCTCTTTAGCTGAGTGATTTTTATTTATTTATTTTTTTAAATATTTTTAGTTTTCAGCATGGACCCTCACAAGCGCCTGCATTACAAATTCACTCCCCATCTCCACCCCCCCACTCCAAGATGGCGCACACCCTGGTTGCCCTGTTCCCCAGTCTGCCCTCCCATCTGTCACCCCATTCCCCTCCCATCCCCCTTTCCCCTCCCCTCCCGCAGGGCAAGACAAATCTCCATGCCCCATTGCGTACCCTACCCTCTAGTTGCATGAAAACAAAAAAACTTTTTTACTTTTGAACATCTATCCCCTTAAAACCTTGAGTTCCAAACTCTCTCCCCTCCTCCCGTCCAACCCACCCTCCCCAAGAAGCCAAGCAACTCAACATGGGTCACATGCGTATCACCATGCACAACCCTTCCACAACACTCATGTTGTGAAAGACTATGTTTTGCTTCTTCCCAACCCATCCCCCTTCACTGAATTTTCTCCCTTGACCCCGTCCCCCTTCGAAAGTGCTTGCCTTTGATTATCTTCATCCCCATCTGCCCTCCCCTCCATCATCCCCTGCCTTTTCTATCCTCTTCCTCCTTCTCTCCTGTGGGGCAAGCTACACAACCGAGTATGTATTGTATTCCCTCTTCAGGTCAAATCTGATGAGGGCAAGATTCACTCATTCCCCCTCACCTGCCTTCTCTTCTCTTCCTGCAGAACTGCTTTTTCTTGCCACTTCCATGGGAGATAATGTACCCCATTCTATCTCTTCCTATCTCCCTCTCTCAATATATTCCTCTCTCATCCCTTATTCATCCTCAGCTCATCCTATGCCCACTCTCTTTCTCTCTGCATATATATATATACATACATGCATATGCATATATATACACATATATAAACATATATACATACACAAACACATACATATATACACATACATATACACACATGCATATTCCCTTCAGCTACCCAGACCCAGTCCCTTTTCAAAAGTGTTTGTTTTGATTACTTCCTCCCCTTATCTGGCCTCCCTTTTATATCCCCCTTTTTATCCCCTTCCTCCTTCTTTCCTGTGGGGTAAGATACCCAATTGAGTGTGTATGGTAATCCCTCCTCAGGTCAAATCTGATGAGAGCAAGATTCACTCATTCCCCTTCACCTGCCCCCTCTTCCCTTCCTACAAAACTCCTTTTTCTTGCCACTTTTATGTGAGATAGTTTACCCCATGCTGTCTCTCCCTTTCTCCCTCTTAATATATTCCTCTCTCATCCCTTAATTTGATTTTATATTTTTAGATATCATCCCTTCATATTCAACTCACCCTGTGCCTTCTGTCTATGTATATATGTATGTATATATGTATATGTATATGTGTGTATGTATCTATGTATGTATGTATATTCCCTTCAGCTACCCTAATACTGAGGTCTCATGAATTACACACATCATCTTTCCATGTAGGAATGTAAACAAAATAGTTCACCTTTAGTAAGTCTCTTATGATTTCTCTTTCTTGTTTACCTTTTCATGCTTCTCCTGATTGTTGTGTTTGAAAGTCAAATTTTCTATTCAGCTTCAATCTTTTCACTGAGAAAACTTGAAAGTCCTCTATTTTATTGAAAGTCCATATTTTGCCTTGGAACATAATACTCAATTTTGCTGAGTAGGTGATTCTTGGTTTTAATCCTAGCTCCATTGACCTCCAGAATATCATATTTGAAGCCCTTTCATCTCTTAATGTAGAAGCTGCTAGATCTTGTGTTATTCTGATTGTGTTTCCACAATACTCAAATTGTTTCCTTCTGCCTGCTTGCAGTATTTTCTCCTTGATCTGGGAGCTTTTGAATTTGGTGACAATATTCCTAGGAGTTTTTTTTTTGGGATCTTTTTGAGGAGGCAATCTGTGGATTCTTTCAATTTCAATTTTACTGTCTGGCTCTCGAATATCAGGGCAATTTTCCTTGATAATTTTTTGAAAGATGATAGCTAGGCTCTTTTTTTTGATCATGGCTTTCAGGTAGTCCAATAATATTTAAATTCTCTCTCCTGAATCTATTTTCCAGGTCAGTGGTTTTTCCAATGAGATATTTCACGTTGTCTTCCGTTTTTTCATTCCTTTGGTTCTGCTTTATAATATCTTGATTTCTCATAAAGTCACTAGCTTCCACTTGCTCCAATGTCGTTTTTAAGGTGGTATTTTCTTCAGTGGCCTTTTGGACCTCCTTTCCATTTGGCTAATTCTGCCTTTCAAGGCATTCTTCTCCTCATTGGCTTTTTGGAGCTCTTTTGCCATTTGAGTTAGTCAATTTTTAAGGTGTTATTCAGTATTTTTGGGGTCTCCTTTAGCAAGTCATTGACTTGTTTTTCATGGTTTTCCCACATCATTCTCTTTTCTCTTCCCATTTTTTCCTCTACTTTATTATTTGCTTTTCCAAATCGTTTTTAAGCTCTTCCATGGCCTGAGACCAACTCATATTTTCCTTGGAGGCTTTTGATGTAGGCTCTTTGACTTTGTTGACTTCTTCTGTTTGTATGTTTTGGTCTTCTTTGTCACCAGAAAAAGATTCCAAAGTCTGAGACTGTATCTGAGTCCATTTTCGCTGCCTGGCCATGTTCCCAGCCAACTTACTTGACTTGAGTTTTTTGCCGGGGTATGACTGCTTGTAGAGTAGAGAGTACTTTGTCCCAAGCTTGAGGGGCTGCACTGCTGTTTTCAGAGCTACTTCTACACAGCAAGCTCTGCCACACCAGCCCTCCTTCTCCCCCAAGAACCCCCAACCAGGATCGTGGCCCAGATCCAGGCAGGGCAAAGCAGGTTTTGCACTCCTGCTCTAATCCTCTCCTTGATTCCTCCCACCAGGTGAGCCTGTGACCAGAAGCAACTGCAGCTGTAGCTCTGTAAGCAGCCTCAGAGCTGCACCACCTCTGCTGCCCCCAGGGTGGTGGCTGAACTACGACCTCCTTTCCCTCTGTCCCAGCAGGCTTTCCCACTAACCTTCTCCGTTGTCTTTGGTGTTTGTGGGTTGAGAAGTCTGGTAACTGCCACAGGTCACTGATTCAGGGCGCTAGGGCCTGTTCCACCCAGCTCCCGGTCTGATTGGTCCTGGCACAGCCCACAGTGGGCTGTGCTCTGCTCTGCTTCCACGTCCATGCAGTAGACCCTTCCCAGTGACCATCCAGGCTGTCCTGGGCTGTAGCACTGCTTCCCTCTGCTATTTCATGTATTCTATAGCTCTGGAATTTTTTCAGAGACATTTTTATAGGTGTTTGGAGGCACCTGGGAGAGAGCTTAAGCAAGTCCCTACTTTCCAGCCACCATCTTGGCTCTGCCTCCCAAAAGGATAGGTCTTAATAAAAGAAATTTGACTGTGAATGAAAAATGGAGAGATGAAGAAGAAATAAGGGAGATGAGCAGGGGTCCAACAGTTAATCTAGACAGGTCAGGGGAATGTGGGAATGTGCCCTCTTCAGGGCTCATACAGTGTAAACAACTTGGAATAGACACCTACTATTGCAGCTGCTTTGGTCTAGTGAACATCCACTCACTGAAGACATTTACATGGGGATTCCATGAGGTAAAAACATCCTATTCACCTCCCTTGATCTGATGAGTTCTTCCCGTCCAGTTATTGTCAGCCTAAACTCTAACTCTAGTGGTTAGCAGACTTTCACGTTGTTTGTCCTCCCCACCCTTGTGATACTAAATGCCAAACTACCAAAAAGAAAATCTCCCCTCTCTGGTTCCTGCTGTCCACTCTCATCCTCACTGACCCTAACATTCCCCTCCCTACCTCATCCCATGTCCTACTCTATGTCTACCAGCCCCTTCCATTGTACTCTCTTTGAACTTTATTCTATTCATATTTATTACCCAATCCATATCCTGGTGGTTATCATCTGCTGATACTAAAAGCATTCTTCTTTTTTTTTTTTCCGGTAAATTCAGTGCTTAGTTTACAGTGCCTGTCTCCACCCAAACTCCTTCCCTCATGCTAGAGGACTTTAATATCTATATCTACATTGATATCTATATCTAGATATTGATTTTGACATAGTGATATTCCTTCAAATAGTCTAACTTCGCAACTCCTCAGTCTGACTCCCATGATTCATTCCTCTACCTCAGCCTCATAGTTTTGATCTTGCCCTCACCAATAAGTGCTCCGCTTCCAAAATTAAGAATTCTCAAATTTCTTTATCAAAGCATAGTCTATTATTCCATCTCTCCTTATGCTTTACTCCTCCTAGACCTATTCTTTGTCCTTATGAAAACCTATAATATCTACTTCTCAGTGTTTTGCCAGGCTATCACCTCTGCTCTGACTACTCCCTTTCCATTCTTGAACCCTTTGTGAATCAGTTCAACTCACCACTATTGTTTATTCTCAAATTCCTTCCTGCCCTGTCCTATCAGCGCTCATGCCTTGCCAAGTTCCAAGTCTTCCCATCCTCCTCCACTTATCTGTTGCTGAAAATTGCTAAAGAAAGTTTTGCAGCTTTTCTAACTAAATACACCACAAGCTTTTGCTGTCTAATGTCAAGTGGGTTCTCCTGGCAACAAGACAGTCCTTTCATCCTAATTGAATCTATATCTCACAACCCACAGAGGCTATTCCAAACTCCAAGTCGAACACTCTAGCCACTGTATCACCTAGCTGCTTCTTGACTAGATTACAGTGAGGCTCTCATGGACTATAAAATGCAATAAAAAACAACTTTACTTGTGATAGGATTAAAGAGTATAGTTTTTAAATAAATTCAAATAAAATGCTACCTTCCTCCTCTGCTCTATATTCATGACTGCAATTGACAATATTTGATCAGAAAAAACATCCTTTCAGGGTAATAGAAATTTTGCTAATACAGAAATTAAACCTCCAGGGCATGGGCTCACAGAACCACAAAATTTGAGTTAGGAGGGACCTTGGTAGTCATCTGGGCCAATCTATATAGGAAATAAATGCCCACTGTAACATAACTTACAAGTAAGTGATCATCTAGTTTCTCTTAGAACAGCTCCAGGAAAGGGGAACTCACTGCTTCTCAAAGTAGCCCATCCTACTTTTTGACAGCTCTAATTGTTAAGAATTTTTTTAAAGCCTAAATTTGCCTATTTGAGACTCACTGGGACCAAATAGAGCAAGTATGGCCCTATTCCACATGACCACCCTTCAGATTCTTGAAGATAAATATCATGCCCTGCTTCCTGTTCCTAATTCCCTCAAATCTTCTTTTTTCTAAGCTCAGCATATCCAGTTCCTTCAACTCATCTCCATAAATCATAGATTCAGGGCACTTCACCATCTTGATCGCCTTCTTCTGTACACTCTTTAACTTATTAATGCAGTTATTAAAATGTGGCTCTTACACTGAACAAAATACTCTGTATGTGGTTGGAGCAAGGCAGAACTTACCCAGACCCGTATTCCCTTCTTAATGTAGTACAAGATTGTATTAGCTTTTTTGACTACCATAGTACAATACTGATTCCTGTTTCAGTCCACTAAAACCCTTAGGTCTTTTTCTGAACTAACGCTACCTAAGTACATGACTTTATATTTATAGATTTAGCCCTTTTGGTCAATTAAATCCACAGGATGGCATCCTTAATTCCTTAAAGGGAAACTATGCCAGCCAATGTAAAACAAGTGTTACCTTTGCCAGAACCTTTAAGCCTCCTATAGTACCCTCTACTACCACCACCAATAATAATAATAACAGTAACAAAACAATAGCATTTATATAGTGTTTACTATGTGGTAGGCATTGTGCTCTGTGCTTTGTAAATATCTCCTTCGATCTTCCCACAACTCTGCAAAGTAGGTACTGTTACTATCCTCATTGTATAGTTAAGGAACCTGACTCAAAGAGGTTAAGTATCTTGCTCAAGGTCACACAGCTAGTAAGGTGCTAGCAAGTGTCTGAAGCTAGGTTTGATGTCAGGGCTTCCTGACTCTAGGGTCAGGATGTCATGGTACTTTCTAACAGCTTCTTTCTTGACAGTTTACTGAAAAAAAAAATCAAGAGCTCCCTCTTTTCCCCTCCTCCTCACCTGACAACTGAGCACTTAGCGCAGTCCCTCACACATGTAGATGCTTAATAAACTGATTGATAAATATATTTCCCATCATCTCCTTTACTCCAGTCTCTTGGAGAGAGAGTCCTTTTACTCCCCTAGGCCACTCTTCACTTCTGCCTCTTAAAATCCCTGGTTTTCTTCAGCAATCAACTCCAGCACCACTCTTTATGTGAAGCTTTTCCTGATAACCCTAGCTGCTACTATACTCTGTCCCTAAACAACCTGCAATATTATTTGTTTATTCATGTTGTCTCTGGTGCTAAAATGTAAGTTTCTTGAGGACAGGCACTGTTCACTTATTTCTTTTTATCCTACGCAAAATGCTTGGCACATTGTAAGTACTGAATAGGTGCCTCTTGATTAAATTGTATAGGGGAAAACTCAACTTTCTCTCACATACTTATGCAATATTAGCAGCACACTAATTTGTCCCAATTCACTGGTTGGCAGACCCTATTGTAATTTTAATATTGTAGATAGAAGTTTACATATAAAATGTGACCATTATATAAAATTAGAAGATGAGGAAGCTTAATCCTCCTGGGAGTAACTGCTCTCATTAAACTTGCCTGATTAGATCTTCAGTGTCCACATAGAATACACTAGCTCTAAGTTTTAAGGTCTTATTGTAAGATTCCTGAAATATATTATGCTGTTTAGTACTCACTCTTTATCTTAAGATCCCAACTTGACCCTTCAAAAAAGATTTTCTCAAAACTTTTCAGTTCAGTTTCTCTCTCCCCAGTACACATGAAGATCAACTTTTAGTCTTGGTTCACTTTCGAGTATTGGTTATCATTAATAATAGGTCTTAGTTCACATGAATTCTCATAGTGATGATAACATCACTAAGGAGTGTTTAATCCTGGATTAATTGGGTCTTTTTTCTTCTTACTTCCCCCAAATATATTGGCACTCTTACTCTCCAGAAAGATTGTCAACTAAGAATATTAGAATTTTCCTTTGATTTGGTAGTAAATGCAATTAATTTCATTATTTGTGATTCTATGTAATTCAGCTACAGATGGTTGACTTTGAAAATTTGACCTGTGTGTTCATCACCATCATCATCATTGTCAAATAATTATTTGATAATATTGTTTTTATATTTGTTATATGGTACACACTTGTGATTTTATAAGGATATGGAACTCATGATTAGAAGCTCCTTCCACTGATGCAGCTCAGTATCTCATCTTTAATTTATAGTTTTAGAGAAATGTCTGGGACCCTGAGAGAGGGTGATTTGCCTAAGATCTCACAGTTAAGCTGTCAGAGGCAGGCCTTGAGCCCAAGTCTTCCTGACTCCTTGGCTGACTCTCAACCATCTTCTCTCTCTAATGGCATTAATTGTTAATAATACTTTATATGTGTTTATTTGTGTTTATATTTATATGTGTTTTGTATGTATGTGTGTATTTTTGAGAATGGGTCCCTATTCTTGCCTAGGCTGAAATACAGTGGCCAATACTAGGCCTGATCTCACTACTGACTTGCACAGAAACTTTGACCACAGCTGCTTTGTCTCTCCTTAGTCATCCTGGTGTCCCCTTGTTTCTGGGGGCACACTGTGTTGGTGCCAGACTTACTGCATATACCACAGCAGATATCATGTTAGTCTACTGCAGCCCAGAATTCCCTCCTGAGCTCAAGCAGGCCACAAGCTTCAGCTTCCTTGGGAGCAGGGATTACAAGCCATGACCTATTGCACTTTGTTCTCACAGGTTCATTCAATCAAATCATGTGAATTCATGTTTTATATCAAAATTTGAAAAGTATAAAGAACATATTGATTTCCTTGAACTGTATCTATAATGGTATCATATTCACTTAAATGTATAGTATGACAGTGGACTTGCAATTAGCATTTTTATTTGCTGTATTTTGCTATGTGCTAGTAGGCTGAAAAAATATTTTTTCAGGTTAAAGGAGCATATTCTGTGCTTTTTTGAAAATTAGTTTAGATATAAAAAATGTCCTCAGTTGTGATTTTTGTTAACAAAATTATACCTAGTATCCTTCTTTGGAACTTATGATGAAAAATGTATATTTAATAGGCCAATTTATTTGTTATCCTTTCTGAATATCTCTTGTATATGTCCCCTTCTTTCTGCCAATGCAGGTATAGCAGTGGTGCAGGCCATTCACACGTCATGACTATTGCTATAGAATTGCCTGGCTGATCTCCTTGCCTTAAGTCTCTCCTCACTTCAGTCTGTCTTCTACTCAGCTGCCCAAGTGATCTTCAAAAAAGTATAGCCAAAACCCCTCCTCTACCTCTCTTGCATTGAATGCTCTCCTCCTTGCCTCTGCCCTTTGGATTCCATTACTTCTTGCAAGATTCAGCCCAAATCTTACTCCCTATGAGAGGTGTTTCCTAGTTTCCCCTGTTGCTAATGCCTTCCTTCTGACTTTACTTCCCATTGACTACCTTGTATGCACATAGTTGTTTTCATCTTGTCTTCTCCATTAGAATGTAAGATGTTTGAGGGCATGTAGACAATATTTCTGCTTTTCTTTGTATCCCCAGAGCTTAGCACAATGCCTAGCATGTAGTAGACACTTGATAAATGCTCATTGACTGACTGAAGGCAATTGAAATTTTTTCTTGTTAACTAATTTTAAAATTCTTGAAAATTAGATGGAGCAGTAAGCAACTACATTGGGAAGCCATTCACAGGAACTCAACTTAGAAGTGACATAAATTAGTCTATATTATAGCAATGGTAGTGCTGAACACAGGGTTTCTGAAGCATTATATAATGGGAAAAGGGAAGGAAGAGCCAGGAAAATTGTTGTTGCTGTTCATTGGTTCTTTGTTCTCGAAGAGAACTAATTACATGAAGAGGGTGACATCTTCACTTCTGAGTGCATTAGATCTAAGTGAGGCAGAGCTGTCTCTTGCAGAGTGTTTCCACAATCTGGCTAGCAGCTTCTGTGGGGGTGCAAGATCCACCCACAGCCAGCACCCAGAAAGCTGCCGGACAGCACAGGTTCTTTTGATCTGCCTTAATAAGGAGAGCAAGGTGAAGGGGACGGCAAGCTTACTTTAATTCAGCACAGAAATATCATTCACTTAGTTCAGGGGAAAAAGCCAGCACCCTGAACTTCAGAGCAAAATACAAGCAAATTACAAACATCAACAGACAGACCTTGTCTGATTCTAATCCCAATACATAGTTACCAGAGTTCAACAAAGTCTCAGCATCAGGGTTTACAAGCTGGAGGGCTCCTTAGCTACAGCTGCCCGAGTCTCTTAATCAACACCATCTCAAGAGCCCTTAACCAAATTACAAACAGACAGACCCAGTACAATTCATAGTTACCAACATCTGTGTTCAGCCCGGGAGCTCAGAACAAGGGCTGGCCCAGAGTCACGCGCCACCACTGCTGCAGCAAAGAGCTCCAAGGAAGAAGAGGCCAACCCCTGGTTTTATATCTTTTTCAGGGTCAGGGGTGAGTCACACATGCGACTCACCCATGCGACCTAGAATCACCTGTGTTGGTAAGGCAAAATAGGCTCCTTGGCACTTGGTTCAACAGGTGCCCTTGGGGAGTTTGGCTTTTGTTTGCGTTGAGCGATTCAGCTATTTCATTGAATCTTGTTGAGTGCTAAGTCCCAGGCCCAATATTTGGGTGTCCTTGGTGCCTCCTTGCCTCTGGGGAGGGCTTAGTTTGGACATGAGTTTGAGTGACATATCTGGGACAGCAGAGACTCTTAGACCACGTGGGTTTAAATCTGCCTCTTTGTGGCGATTTTGGGTCACGTGGGTGAGTCGCATGTGTGACTCACCCCTGACGCTGACAAAGATATAAAGCCAGGGGTTGGCCTCTTCTTCTTGGAGCTCTGAGATGCAGCAAGAGTGGCGCATGACTCTGAGCCAGCCTTGTTGAGCTCCTGGCTGAACTCAGATGTTGATGGCTCCTTGGTAACTATGAATTATATTGGGTCTGTCTGTTTGTAATTTGTTTAAGGGCTCTTGAGATGGTGTTGATGAGGAAACTCTGGGCAGCTGTAGCTAAGGAGCTCTCCAGCTTATAAATGCTGATGCTGAGACTTTGTTGAACTCTGGTAACTATGTATTGGGATTTGAATCAGACAAGATCTGTCTGTTGATGTTTGTAATTTGTTTGTATTTTGTTCTGAAGTTCAGGGTGCTGGCTTTTCCCCCTGAACTAAGTGAATGATATTTGTGTGCTGAATTAAAGTAAGCTTGCCAACCCCTTCACCTTGCTCTCCTTATTAAGGCAGATTAAAAGAACCTGGGCTTTCTGGCTGTCTGGCAGCTTTCTGGGTGCTGGCTGTGCGTGGATCTTTC
>JAQQSZ010017466.1:0-10796 GCA_028646595.1 Phalanger gymnotis | reverse complement strand
TTTCACAACATGAGTATTGTGGAAGGGTTATACATAATGATATCCATGGGGCCCATGTTGAATTGCTTGACTTCTTAGGGAGGGTGGATGGGAAGAGAACAGGGGAGAGAGGAAGGGAAAGGGGGATGGGAAGGGAATGGGGCGACGGAGGGAAGGGCAGACTGGGGAACAGGGCAACCAGAATGTATGCCATCTTGGAGTGGGGGGGGGAGGAAATGGGGAGAAAATTTGTAATTCAAACGCCTGTGAAAATCAATGCTGAAAACCAAACATGTCAAAAATAAATTAAAAAAAAATGAAAAGAGTGAATTCACCTCCAATGAAGAGGAAATTAAAACAATAATTAGAAATTATTTTGCCCAATTATATGCCCATAAATTTGACAACCTTAGGGAAATAGATGAATATTAACAAAAGTATAAGTTTCCCAGGTTAATGGAAGAGGAAATAAAATACCTAAATAACCCCATGTCGGAAAAAGAAATTGAGCAAGCCATCAGTGAACTCCCTAGGAAAAAAAAATCTCGAGGGCCACATGGTTTTATATGTGAATTTTATCAAGCATTTAAAGAACAATTAACTCCTATACTTTATAGACTTTTATGGGAAAATAGGAGAAGAAGGAGTCCTACTAAATTCTTTTTATGACACAAATATGGGACTAAAATCAAAACCAGGTAAAGTCAAAACAGCAAAAGAAAATTATAGACAAATTTCCCTCATGAATATTGATGCAAAAATTTTAAACAAAATATTAGAAAAAAAGATTGCAGCAATTTATCATGAGAATAACACACTATGACTAGGTAGGATTTATTCCAGGAATGCAAGGCTGGTTCAATATTAGGAAAACTATCAGCATAATTGATCATATCATCAGCAAAACTAGCAGAAACCATATGATTATCTCAATAGATGCAGATAAAGGTTTTGACAAAATACAACACTCATTCCTATTAAAACATTAGAAAGCATAGCAATAAATGGAGTCTTCCTTAAAATTATAAATAGCATCTACCTAAAACCATCAACAAGCATTGTTTGTAATAGGGATAAGCTAGATGCATTCCCAATAAGATCAGGGATGAAACAAGGATGTCCATTATCACCCCTATTATTCAATTTGGTATTAGAAATGTTAGCTGTAGCAATAAGAGAAGAAAAAGAATTAGATGGAATTAGAATAGGCAAAGAAGAAACTAAGTTATCACTTTTTGCAAACGATATGATAATTTACATAGAGAATCCTAGAGATTCAAGTAAAAAATTACTTGAAATAATAAACAACTTTAGCAAAGTTTCAGGATATAAAATAAACCCACATAAATCTTTGGCATTCCTATACATTACTAACAAAGCCCAACAGCAAGGGATAGAAAGAGAAATTCCATTTGAAGTTACTGTAAGCACTATAAAATATTTGGGAGTCTACATACCAAGACAAAATCAGAGCCTATATGAGTATAATCATGAAACACTTTTCACACAAATAAAGACAGATTTAAATAAATGGAAAAACATCAATTGCTCATGGTTAGGCTGAGCTAATATAATGAAATTGACAATTTTGCCTAAATTAATTTACTTATTCAGTGCCATACCAATCAAACTACCAAAAAACTTATATTACAGAGCTAGATAAAATAATAACAAAATTCATCTAGAAGAACAAGAGGTCCAGAATATCTAGGGAATTAATGAAAAGAAATGCTAGGGAAGGTGTCCTAGCCATACCAGATATTAAACTCAGTGGTGTGATTCAAACAAATTAACAACCAGTTCGGCCAACCTAAAATTAGGTACCGGTGCTGTATCCCAAAGAGATCACACAAGTGGGAAAGGTACCTGTATGTACAAAAGTATTTATAGCAGCTCTTTTAGTGGTAGCAAAGAATTGGAAATAAAGAGGATGACGTCAATTATGGAATGGCTATACAAGTTGTGGTATATGAATGTAATGGAATACGATTGTGCTATAAGAAATGAGGAGAAGACAGACTTCATAATAACCTGGAAAGACTTACATGATCTCATGCTGAGTGATTACAGACACACAGTACCTGTAATGACTAACTTTGATAGATTTGGCTCTTCTCAGCAATACAAGGTTCAAAGACAACTCCAAAAGACTCACGATGGAATAAAGCTATCCACATCCAGAGAAAGAATTATGGAATCTGAATGCAAATTGAAGAAAACTATTTGCTCTCTTTTTTTTCTCTTTTTTGATTTTGTTTCTTCTTTTTCATGATTCATTCCATTGTTTATAATTCTTCTTTACAACTTGACTATTGTGTAAACAAGTTTAATGCAAAGGTATCCATAGAACCTATATCAGATTACATGCTGCCTTGGGGGGGAGGGGGGAGGAGAGGTGGGGAGAAAATTTGGAACTCAAAAACTTGTGGAACTGAGTGTTGTAAACTAAAATTAAAAAAAACACTTGGTCAGATTTTCCAACACTAATACAAAATAGGTACCACCTTTTTCCAGCAATAATCATTTCCAAATCTCACTCCAACCTTAGTACTTTATAAAAATGTAAAGCCAAATTTCTAAGTAAAAAAATGGGGAGAAAAAAAAATTGCTCCTACTTTGAAGCATGTCCTCAGGATCGGTTTTGAAGGGGCAAGATATTTCTTGCTGTTACTAGTTTTTCAAAACCAAAAAATAAAAGTAAAACGAAATGGCTCAGGTCACCTTGGATATTTTTGTAGGCTCATAAATAAACTATCTCAAAAAGCTCATTTGTGAGCTTAGGAATGAAGGAAGCTCTTTAGTTCCTGGCCATTTCCAAACTATGCTGCCTCTACTCCAACCTCCCCATTCCCATCTCTCAAGAACATTGGACTCTGCTCTTGGAATGATGAACTTTAATCATCATCATCCTCATCATCATCATCGAGGTTTTCACCTTTTTTTGCATGGAATCAGGCCTCCAAGTCATTTCTCAGGCACTCCCAAACCATGCTGCCCATATTCCTGTCATCATTCCTCATCCTCCCACCCCATGTAAGCCTTTAAGTCTTCAAAGTACTATGCATATATCATCTCATTTAATCCTCACAATAACCCTGTGAATTAGGCACTACGAGCCCCATTTTACAGATGGAGAAACTTCAGCTGAGACAAGTTAAGAAACTTGCCTAGGACCACATAGCCAGTAAATTCCTAAAGTAGAACTTGAATTCAGATCTTCTGAATCTAAATCCAGTGCTTTTTCCACTGTGCCACCTAGCTGCCTTTATTAAACAAAGCAGTTCCCAGTGGAGGGTAGGCAGAGTAGCAGGTAGCCCTAAAGATAAAGGTGGCCTCAGCTAAAGAATAGGGCCCAAGAGGAAGCTTAAAGTGTTACAAGCTTCCCCTACAGGGAAGGATGCTTAGTAACCCCAGTGCTCTCCAGTGGATGATGGTGGAGAATAAGTTGGACCTAACGATAGATAGCCAGCTAAAGGTCAGGTAGATCAGAGCTGTGACACCCATAAGAGAGCAAAGAGAAGACTCAGCAGAAAACAGTAAAATGACATCCCCAGAAGATATCATCCCTACAAAAATGAGATGTCCTCCACATCTGTGTTCTAGTCATATCATGTTCCCTGAGTGTCAGTCAATAAGCATTTACTAAGTGCCTACTACATGCCATGAACTAGACTAAGCACTGGGAACACAAGAAAAAAGCAAAAGATAGTTCTTGTTCCCATAAAGCCCACAGTCTATGCATGTGTGCTCTCCTACACAGCTGCCCTAGCTAAAAGTGTCCTCAAGACCTGTATGCCCTGTGTATGATCCCTATACCAATCTACTCTCCCCACTGAGGATATAAGCTAGATAATATGACTTGGGATATGAATGTTGAGTGGAAATATGTACCTGCTCATTGGAAAGTTGAAGGTAATGCTGAAGCTCAAAGATTAGCCAGAGAAGCAACTAGAAAGAAATGAGAAGACTCAATCAATACTTTGCAGATGGTGAAATTTAAAATGTCACTCTCTTTAACCCTGCAATATAATCTCCAAATCAATCTCTTTACCCTTCCCTCCTTGTGCTGTAGCTGTCTTCCATGGCTATTTTTGTTTTTCTATGTGCCATTTTAATTTTTCTTCAATAATATAAACAAAATACTACATGCTACATTATAAACATACTATAAACAACTGTAGAAATTATTCACAAGTACAAATAATAAAAGAGGAAGATATTCTCATCTCTGTCAAATCCAACTGAATTCTGACTTGCTCAACTCTTGCCCCAAACTACCTATAAACCAATCTGGACTGCTTCGTTGCTCACATGACTTGGGGTATTGAGAGTCACCAACTTTTCCTTCAGGTAAAATGGACCATGAAACAAACATTGCTATCTGTGCTGACACTGCTTTCTAAGGACTTCCTGGCTTTATCGGGACTGTCTTTCTGTAGCTGTCACCAATCCCCAATACTGAGCATAGCACTTGGAACTTAGTAGGAATAGAAATTCCATAAATGTTTTTTCATTAAAAAAGCCACAGTTCAACCATTAAGCCAGAATCACTCAATCATCACCCCTATCCTTTTCTGCGCCTCCATCCTCACCATGGACTAACACCCAGCAATAGCAGAGTAATTTTGTCATCCTGACTGCCAAGGATTAAGCATGTTATCTCCCTGTCTTATCTACCAGAGTATGGCTAAAACATCCCTATATCACAAAAACCACATCAAGGCCACTGTCTTTTCTCAATCCAACATCACGGCCAATGCTTCTGCTGTGGTTTGAGCTATGGGATACACTTCTACTATACCCTAACCATTTGCCCTTATCTTAAGTTACCATCAGATCCAGTGTTTCTCCTGTGCCTTTAACATGTCCTGAACCTGAATGTGGTACACCTCTAAACAGGCTCCAACCCTTGGGCTGAGGCTGGACTGGACTTTGACCATTTAGAAGATGCTCTTTCATGAACTGACCAACTTGCCAAAATTTTGCAGATTTTTGTAAAGATAGCAACAGCAACTATGGAGTAAGGAGTCCTATTACACATAGACCAGAAATGCCCACCATTTCCTAGCCAGTAGGGTAAAGTACAAAAACCACAGGATAAACTATACAGTACAATTGTGGTTGAAATAGGTCCAGATTAAAAGTCCTAGGGCCATTAAACAGTAAGTCCTAGTTATTAGCAGTAAGTTAAGCCTCAGCCAAAGAAGAGACCCATTGCTGCAGCTATTCTGCTGGGAGGCTTCAAGCTCTGGCACAGGACCTAACTACTCTGTAACATCTTGAAACAACCACTAGTTGATGACCAAAGAATAGAAAAGATGAAACTTGAACCTAAGTCAAAGACAAAGTTTCTCTGGAAACCCACCACCTAAATTCCAGGGCTACAGCTTCATTGTTAAGACACTGATTATCACAGAGATGAAGATGTCCTTTATAATGTCCCAATAACAACAAAATGACCACAAATACATGCCAACCATTTTTTTCATATTTTATTATTTAACATTTTTTTCAGCATTGATTTCCACAAGATTTTGAGTTACAAATTTTTTCCCCATTTCTACCTTCCTGCCCACTCCAAGATGGCGTATATTCTGGTTGCCTGGTTCCCCAGTCAGCCCTCCCATCTGTCACTCCACTCCCCTCCCATCCCCTTTCCCCTTCCTTTCTTGTAGGGCCAGATAGATTTCTAAGCCCCATTGCCTGTATATCTTATTTCCCAGTTGAATGCAAAAACAAGTTTTTTTTGAGCATCTGTTTTTAAAACTTCGAGTTCCAAATTCTCTCCCCTCTTCCCTTCCCACCCACCCTCCCTAAGAAGGCAGGCAATTCAACATAGGCCACACATGTATCATTATGCAAAACACTTCCACAATAATTATGTTGTAAAAGACTAACTATATTACCCTCCATCCTATCCTGTCCCCCTTTATTCAATTTTCTCCCTTGACCCTGTCCCTTTATGAAAGTGTTTGCTTTTGATCACCTCCTCCCCCTATTTGCCCTCCCTTCTATCATCTCCCCTTTTTTATCCCCTTCCTCCTACTTTCCTGTGGGGTAAGACACCAATTGCATTGTGTATGTTATTCCTTCCTCAAGTCAAATCCGATGAGAGCAAGATTCATTCATTCCCCCTCACCCGCCCCCTCTTCCCTCCCAACAGAACTACATTTTCTTGCCACTTTTATGTGAGATAATTTACCCCATTCTATCTCTCTCTTTCTCTGTCTCTCTCAATATATTCCTCTCTCCCCCTTAATTTTATTTTTTAGGTATCATCCCTTTATATCGAACTCACCCTGTGCCCTCTGTGTGTATATATGTGTATATATATATGTTATATATATATGTGTGTGTGTGTGTGTGTGTGTGTGTGTGTGTGTGTGTGTGTGTGTGTGGTGTATATATGTATGTATATATATATACATGTATGTATATGTATATATATACACCCTTCAACAGCCCTAATGCTGAGAAGGGACTCATGAATTACACACATCATCTTTCCATGTAGCAATGTAAACAAAACAGTTCAACTTTAGGAAGTCCCTTACGATTTCTCTTTCTTTTTTACCTTTTCATGCTTCTCTTGATTCTTGTATTTGAAAGTCAGATTTTCTATTCAGCTCTGGCCTTTTCATTGAGAAAGCTTGAAAGTCCTCTATTTTACTGAAAATCCATATTTTGCCTTAGAGCATGATACTCAGTTTTGCTGGGTAGGTGATTCTTGGTTTCAATCCTAGCTCCTTTGACCTCCAGAACATCATATTCCAAGCCCTTTGATCCCTTAATGAAGAAGCTGCTAGATCTTGTGTTATTCTGATTATATTTACACAACACTTAAATTGTTTCTTTCTGGCTGCTGGCAGTATTTTCTCCTTGACCTCAGAACTCTAGAATTTGGGCAACAATATTCCTAGGAGTTTTCTTTTTGGGATCTTTTTCAGGATGCGATCAGTGATTCTATCAATTTCTATTTTACCCTCTGGCTCTAGAATATCAGGGAAGTTTTCCTTGATAATTTCTTGAGAGATGATCTCTAGGAGGCTCTTTATTTGATCATGGCTCTCAGGTCATCCAACAATTTTTTAAATCACCTCTCCAGGATCTGTTCTCCAGGTCAGTGGATTTTCCAATGAGATATTTCACATTGTCTTTCATTTTTTCATTCTTTTGGTTCTGTTTTATAATATCTTGATTTCTCATCAAGTCACTAGCTTCCACTTGCTCCAATCTAATTTTTAAGGTGGAATTTTCTTCATTAGTCTTTTGGACCTCCTTTTCCATTTGGCTAATTCTGTCTTTTAAGGCATTCTTCTTCTCATTGGCTTCTCGGAGCACTTTTGACACTTGGGTTAGTCTATTTTTAAGGTGCTATTTTCTTCAGCATTTCCTGGGTCTCCTTTAGCAAGTTGTTGACTTGTTTATCATTATTTTCTTGCATCACTCTCATTTCTCTTCACAATTTTTCCTCTACTTCTCTTACTTGCTTTCCAAATCCTTTTTGAGCTCTTCCATGGCCTGAGACCAATTCATATTTTTCTTGGAGATTTTTGATGTGCGTTCTTTGACTTTGTTGACTTCTTCTGGCTGTATGTTTTGATCTTCTTTGTCACCAAAAAAAGATACAATAGTCTGCATCCTTTTTTGCTGCCTGTTCATGTTCCCAGCCAACTATTTGACTCTTGAGCTTTTTGTCAGGGTATGACTGCTTGTAGAGAGTACTTTGTCCCAAACTTTAGAAGCTGCGCTGCTATTTTCAGAGCTACTTCTACACAACAAACTCTGCTACACCAGTGCTCTTCCTCCCCCAAGAACTGCCAACCAGGACCGCGACCCAGATCCAAGTAGGGCAAAGCAAACCCTGCACTCCCACTCTGATCCACCACTTGATTCCTCCTGCCAGGCCTGAGGCCGGAAGCAACCACAGCTGCAGCTCTGGAAGCAGCTTCAGGAGCTTCCTGCTGCTTCGCCACACTACCTCTGTCGCTCCCGGGCCTGGGGCTGACCACTCTCACTCCCATCCAGCAGTTTTCCCACTATCTTGCTCTGTTGTCTTTGGTGTTTGTGGCCTGAGAAGTCTGGTAACTGCCATAGCTCATTGATTCATGGCCCTCAGGCCTGCTCTGCCCAACTCCCAGTCTGGTTGGTGCTGGTGGGGCCCGCACTAGGCTGTGTTCCATTCCCAGTACCATGCTATAGACCCTTCCCAGTGACCATCCCGACTGTCCTGGCCTGGAGCCCTGCCTCCTTCTGCTATTTTGTGGGTTCTACACCGCTATAATTTGTTCAGAGCCATTTTTACAGGTGTTTGGAGGGATTTAGGGGAGAGCTTAAGCAAGTCCCTGCTTTCCAGCCACCATCTTAGTCCCCCTCGCCATGCTAACTATTTTCTGAAGATCAGATTACAGTCAAAACTGTGCTAAACCAGTCCCAATCATGAGGTAAGCACAATATCTAGACCAGGGCTGTCCAAAATATGGCCTGCAGGCCACATGCAGCCCACAGTGTGATTTTATGTGGCCCATCTGTGGGTTTTAATTTTCACAAGTAAAAAAAATAAAATAATAATTTTCATGGAATGCATATTAGATTTTTAAATTCTATCACTAATAAATAATCTCATTGACGTTAATTTTCTTTGGTGGTTTTAAGCAGTATTATGGATGGAACATATTGCAGAAAATTTTCAATCAATCTGTGGGATGCATTCTGTCTGTATGATGCAGACTAGTCAGTATGCACCTACTTTTATACCGTTGCATTGTCACTTTGTTGTTTTGTGTTTACTTTTGTACTTCATGCCTTTGACTATTGTATTGATGACATGTGTTCTCCCACTTTCTATTAGTGTACTGTATTTCTTTTATTCTGGGTGCAGCCCTGAAATAATTATTTTACTTTAATGCGGCCATAAGATAACCTAAGATTGGACAGCCCTGAGCTACATCATAACTAGGCTTCAAACACCAAACCAGAGAAATCTTTTTTATTCCTGACACTCTGAATCCTTCACATGCCCTAACCATACAACTGGGGCTCCAAAGGATTTTGATTATAAGGCCAAGGACACATCTGGGCCACACCTTGGTAACCAAGTTATATTTCCCTCAGGTTCTAATCAGAGGTATGAGGTTCCACCAGGAATAAATCAGGGCACAATTTTATCAGATGGTAACCAGTAAACAGCCCACATGGATAATTGCCTTGTCATGGCAGAGGGGCTTATATAGCTTATTAAAATTATCAGCTATGACATGCAGAGTTAACCAAGACAGACAGGTCATAGTGAAGAGTTCTGACAAAATATGATCCAGTGGAGAAAGAAATGGCAAACAATTCCATTATTCTTGAAAAAAATATGGACAGTAATAAAAAGTCAAAAGATATGACATAGGGAAAATGAGCCCCTCAGGTTGGAAGGTATCCAACCTGTTACTAGGGAAGAATGTAGGACAACTACAAATAGCTCCAAAAAGAGTGAAGTGGGGGGGCAGCCAAGATGGCAGCTGGAAAGCAGGGACTAGCGTGAGCTCCCAGCCAAGTCCCTGCAAAAACCTATAAAAAATGGCTCTGAACCAATTCTAGAACTGCAGAACCCACAAAACAGCAGAGGGAAGCACGGGATGGTCTCTGGGTAAGGTCTATCCTGCACGGAGCTGGGAGCGGAGCAGAGCAGAGCCCAGCGTGGGCAGTGTGGACTGACTAGACCGTGAGCCGGGTGGAGCGTGCCCTGGTGCCCCGAGTCAGTGGGCCGTGGCAGTTGCCGGACATCTCAGCCCACAGACACCAGGGACAACAGAGAGGGTTGGTGGGAGAAGCTGCTGGGGACAGAGAGTTTGTGGTTCAGCCACTGCCCGCAGGGGCAGCAGAGGTGGGGCAGCTACAGAACTACAGCTATGGTTGCTTCTGGCCCCAGGCTCACATGGTGGGAGGAATTAAGTGGCAGATCAGAGCCAGAGCGCAGAGCTTGCTGAAGATCTAAGTCCAGTCCTCGTTGGGGGTTCTTGGGGAAGGAGGAGTGCTGGTGTGGCAGAGCTGGCACATCCCCCCAAGCATGGAACATAGAACTCTGTACTCTATAAGCAGTCATACCCCGCTGAAAAACTCAAGGGTCAAGTAAGTTGGCTGGGAACATGGCCAGGAAGCAAAAACTCACCCAGATTCAGTTTCAGACTCTGGAATCTTTCTTTGGTGACAAAGAAGACTAAAACACACAGCCAGAAGGATTCAACAAAATCAAAGAGCCTACAACAAAAGCCTCCAAGAAAAACATGAAATGGCCTCAGGCCGTGGAAGAGAAGGATGAGAGAAAACCATGAAAAACAAGTCAACGACTTGCTAAAGGAGACCCAAAAAAATACTGAAAAATATACTGAAAATAACACATTAAAAAATAGACTAACTCAAATGGCAAAACAGCTCCAAAAAACTAATGAGGAGAAGAATGCATTGAAAGGCAGAATTACCCAAATGGAAAAGGAGGTCCAAAAGAGCACTGAAGAAAATACTACCTTAAAAATTAGATTGGAGCAAGTGGAAGCTAGTGACTTGATGAGAAATCAAGATATTATCAAACAGAATCAAAGGAATGAAAAAATGGAAGACAATGTCAAATATCTCATTGGAAAAACCACTGATCTGGAAAATAGATCCAGGAGAGAGAATTTAAAAATGATTGGACTACCTGAAAGCCATGATCAAAAAAAGAGCCTAGATATCACCTTTTAAGAAATTATCAAGGAGAACTGCCCTGCTATTCTAGAGCCAGAGGGCAAAATAGAAATTGAAAGAATCCACAGATCGCCTCCTCAAAT
>JAQQSZ010017465.1:0-10796 GCA_028646595.1 Phalanger gymnotis | reverse complement strand
CTTTAAAAAGTTCTAAATGATTTTCAACTTATCACTCATGATCAATCCCTAAGATGGGAAATGTGACTAAGGAAGATGGAAAGATCTCAAAGCCTGGTGTCTGGGGTCCATGGAAGCTGATAGCCATTATAATTTAGCTGAAAAAGCTCAGCTCTGGACCACACCCTTAATCAGTTATGAGACTGGGCAAAGGAAAAGGCTGAGAAGCCATGTTATAGAGTAACCTAACTCAATTCATGCATCCATTCTATGAAGTATTTTTTGAATTAAACATTCTGAGCTTAGGCTCAGAAAAAAACTAGTGGTTGGTGGAGCTCTCTAGAGTTTATAGTCTAAGTATGCCATGCTATGTCCTCTTGGAAAGTGTTACCCCTGGCTCTCCCTTGTTCCCTGGGCAGAAGACATAGTGTCCCCTGCCCCCTTTTTAGGTTGGGGGAGTAGTTCAGACCTTTGGTTACTTAGTAATAGAGAATTGCCTATATGAAAAGAATCTCCACCAATGTATATCAACAACTCCTCTGAAATTTCTAGTCAGAGTTTGAGGTAATGAAAAATTAAGTTACTTAGTCAGAGTTTGAGGTAATGAAAAATTAAGTTACTTATATAGGGTCATGCAGCTGATATGTTTCAGGGTCAGGCCTCGAGCCCAGATCTTACTGACTCCAACATCAACCCTCTATTTACTACCTTCATTTTGTGTCTTACTTACTAAGAACAATAACAATTGTTTCAAACATTGAGCACCCTTCAATGGGATTCCAGTTCCAAGGTATGGTGGACAAGATAGGTGAAATCAAAGTCTTCACCTCCTACTTGTGATTCAATTTCCTATTTGTCCTACTATGCTCTTTATTCTTTTCTAAGCACTAAGGGGGCATATAAGAGGCAAAGATTCACAAATTTTTATTGGTGGTCTAGTCGAGGAAATATGCCATACACGCACATAAAAAAGAACAATGTAAGCTGATATAAGTCAGATTCCAAATGGATGCAGTAATGGAATGCTGCAAGAAGATAAAAATCTGCTTTGGATTGGACAAGGCATCACAATTCTGAGAAAGAATACATGGGATTTTTTGGAGGGGAGGAGGGAAACTGGATTTGGGATTAAGAGAACTGAGTTCAGATTTGGACAATGATACTTTCTGGTCCTCTGACCCTAAGATCAGAGGTAACTTCTGCAAGTTTGATTTCTTCATCTGTAAAATGAGGATGATAAAATATCATGATTTAAGAGCAGAAAGGGTCCTTAACATTGAGCTAGCTCTATACTCATTTTACATATGATGAAATCAAGGCCTAGGGAGGAGAGATGACCTACCCAAGGTCACATAGTTATTAAATAATAGAGTTGGTATTTGAGCCAAAGTCTTCTGACTCCAAATCTTTTTAAAATTTATTTCTAATATTCATTTTTTAAAATGTTGTTTATCAATTCTCTCCCTTCCTCCAGCCCTTCCCCAACCCATTGTGAAAGCAAGCAATATGAAGTCAAATATATGTATGAAACCATGCAAAACATACTTCCATATTAGCTATATTACAAAATAAATAAATAAAAATCAACAAACACAAAGAAAGTGAAAAAGTATATTTCAGTCTGCACACAGAGTTCATCAGTTAGCTCTCAATGTGAATATCATTTTTTGCCATTGTCCTTTGGAATTGTCTTAGATCATTGTATTGGTCAAAGTACCTAAGTCTTTTGCATTTGAACATCATTACAATATCATTATTACTGGGTGCAATTTTTTCCTAGTTCTGCTCACTTCACTTTGTATCAATTCATATGTCTTCCCATGTTTTTTTCTGATACTCATAATTTCTTATAGTATAATAGTAATTCATCACAATCATATGGTACAACTTGTTCAGCCATTCCCCAAATTGATAGACATTTCCTTAATTTCCATTTCTTTGCCACCACAAAGATAGCTGCCATAAATATTTTTGTGCACATAGGTCCTGTTATTTCTCCCTAGAATAGTGCATTTGAATTCAAGTATTTGTACAAAGAGTAATGTTAAAACTTAAAACCACTTTTCAGAAACCTTTTTTTCTTAAAAATTCACTTCGAGAATGACTAACCCTCATTTTCACACAAGATAGAGAAAATAAATTAACCTTTAAGACAATACCAGTTTCCTTAGAATCTTCTGTGCTAGGGAGATGATTCTGAGAAGATGGTGAAATAAGGCAGGAAATTGCCTGACTCTCCCAAACTCTTCCACAAATAATTTAAAATAATGCCTCAAAGTGAACTATAAAATGGCAGAAATAATTAAAAGTCAAGGTAAAACACCTGTCCAGCATAAGATAATTTTGGAGGATATTAGGAAAGTCTTGACCTTTCAGAGTGGTGGTCTGGCCTGACTGAAGTGTAGATACCTCAGAGCAAATACCTCCAAATTAACAAACAGCGAGCCCTGGGAGGAGCTGTGTCACAGCAGCTTTAGTTTCAGGAACTTTTGCCCTATGGATAACGTGGGGGTCAAATCACACATCAGGAAAGATTTCAGAGCCCTCCGTGGGCCCCAGACACTGAACAGATACAATCTGTAACTATGAGTGAGGAGAAGAAAACACATGCAGGTGAGTGGTTGGGGGTCCTGCTGGCTATTGCTACTTGAAGAAGAGTAGAGTCACTGGTTTTGGCTCCAGGGCAGAGGGGTGAGCTGAAGGTTGCAGCCAAGGGAGGGACCATAAGGAGTAAGATTCATTAGTGGTGGCAAGGTTGCTGGGGGTCCTGGCTGTGGCTCAGGGACAAAGAGGAGTACCTGAGGTCAGGCCCCTACATAGAGTTCAAAAAACAACAGCACACAAAAACCTGAAGGCTGAGACACTATCTTCCACATCTCAGGACTAGAGTTCAACTCCAACATTAAATTATAGCCAAGAAATAAGCTACTAAAATGAGTAAGCAAAAAAGAAAGAATCTGAGCGTGGATAACTACTATGGTGGTAGAGAAGATCTGGGTTCAAACTCAGAAGAAGACAGTGAAATAAAAAGACCTACTCTTACTTCAAAGAAAAATATGAAATGGTCACAAACCCCCAAAAAAGAGTTCTTAGAAAAGCTTTAAATGGACTTTAAAAATCAAATGAGAGGTTGAGGGAAGAATAGGGGGAAAATAGAGTAATACAAGAAAATCAAGAAATATATGAAAAGAAAGTCAACCAAATAGAAAAAGATATCCAAAAACTTATGAAAGAAAAATAACTTCTAAAAATTAGAATGTGATGAGGAAAAGTTTATGACTTTGTAAGACATCAAGAAATAATAAAACAAAATCAAAAAAATGAAAAAATTGAAGATAGAGTGAAACATTATAGAAAAACAGCTGACCTAGAAAACAGATGGAGACATAATATAAAAATTTTGTACTACTTGAAAGTTATAATTTAAAAAAAATTTAAATGCTATACTTCAAGAATAATTAAGGAAAATTGCCCTTAAGTTTTAGAACTAGAGGTAAAATAGAAATTTTAAAAATCCACTAATGACCACCTGAAAGAGATTCCAAGATGAAAACAGACAGGAACATTATAGCTAAGTTTTGAAGCTCCAGGTCAAGGAGAAAATACTATAAGCAAATATAAAGAAACAGTTGAAATACTGCACAGCTACAGTCAAGATAACACAAGATTTAGCAGCTTCTATGTTAAAAGACCAAATGGCATGGGACATTCCACAGAGGAAAGGAGCTGGGTTTGCAACCAAGAATAACTTTTTCACCTAAGCTGAGTGTAATCCTGCATGGGAAAAAATTAATAAATTAAAGGACTCTCAGGTAGCTGTGAAGAAATAACCAGAACTGAATGGAAATTTTGACCTACAAACATCAGGAGAAATGTAGGAAGGTAAATATGAAAGACCATTTATGAGGGATTTAATAAGGTTATAGTGTTTTCTTCTTACATGGAAAAGCATTATCTGTAACTCTTAAGAATGATATCATTACTAGATTAGTTTAAAAGAGCATACATAGATAGAAGGCTTGGGGTTGAATTGAGTATGATGGGATGATTCTAAAAAATAAAACTGGGTAAGGAGAGGTAAAATGGAGCAATTATTTTATACAAATGAGGCATGAATGGAAGAATTGTTCCAGTGGATGGCAGGAGGGGGTGGAAGGCCACTAGTGCTAGAACCTTATTCTCATCAGAACTGAGTTAAAGAGGGAATAACATATACATCTAGAAGGGCAGGGGATAGGATAAGAGAGGGACTCTAAGAAGGTGTGCATATCAAGAAATAGTAAAGTAAGGGGAGAGTATGAGGGCGGGATTCTCAGAAGGTGTGAGGATTAGAGAGGCAATAGTCAAGTAAATTAGACATCTGAGATAGGATAGGGTAAAAAGGGAGGGAGAGAAGGACAAACAACGAGGAAAAATAGTATAGAGGGAAATGAACAACTAGTAATTATAACTTTGAATGTGAACGGAATGGACTTACTCATAAAATGAAAAAATATAGCAGAATGGATTAAAAATCAGAATTCAACAATGTGTTGCTTGTAAGAAGTACATGTAAAACTGAGAGATACACACAGTAAAAATAAAGGGCTAGAGAAGAATATATTATGTGTCAGGTGATGCAAGAAATCAGGGGTAATAATCATGATCTCAGATAAAGTTAAAGCTAAAATAGATTTAATTAAAAGAGATAAACAGGGAGACAACATTATGACAAAAGGCACCATATATATGAAGTAATAACAATACTAAACCTATATGCAACAAATGCTATAACAACCAAATTCTTAAAGGAAAAGCTAAATGAATTACAAGTGGAAATAGATATCAAAACAAAACTAGTGGGAAACTTCAGCCTTCTCCTCTCAAAACTAGATAAGTCTAACCAAAGAAATAAGTAAGAAAGAAGCCAAGGATGGGAATAGAATCTTAGATAACCTAGATATGATAGATATCTGGAGAGAACTGAATGGAAATAGAAAGGAATATACATTTTCTCAGTGACATATGGTACTTTTACAAAAATTGACCATGTGCTAGGGGATAAAAACTTTATAGTTAAATGCAGAAAAATAGAAATAGTAAATGAATCATTTTCAGATCATAATTCAATAAAAATCTACTTAAGAAGGGGACATGGAAACAGATTAATAATTAATTGGAGACTAAATAATTTAAACTTAAAGAATGAGTAGGTTAAAAATGTTATAAAAACAATAAATATTTTATGAAAAAGAATGATAATAGTGAGACAACATCCCTAAACTATGGAATGCAACAAAAGTAGTAATTGGAGGAAAATTTTGACCTCTAAATGCTTACATCAATAAAATAGAGAAAGATCAGACCAATGAATTGGGTATTCAATTAAAGAAAACTAGAAGAAGAACAAATTAAAAACCTACGATTAAACACCAAATTGGAAATCCTAAAAAGTAAAGGTGAGATTAATGAAATTCAATGTTAGAAAACCAATAAATTAATTTTAAAAACCTAGGAGTTGGCTTTATGAAAAAAATAAGATAGATAAAGCCATTGGTTAATATGATTTCTAAAATAAATAATAAATGATTAATTCAATTATTTTTTGAAGAATCTTCTGTACAAGTTCAGTACAGTTACACTGACATTGTTTTAGCATGTTTCAAAGTAGCCAAGCAGATAAAAGTAACTAAGAAGTAAATATACTTCTCCTTTAGACAAAAATCTATGTGAACCATAATAGAGACATAGATACTGAAGAAGCCTGTCTCAATGATATTAAAACTTAATTTCTTCAAATATGCCATAAACAGATTTTTCAGGCACATATTAAAGTAAGTTTACCTACCTAAATTTCAAATGGGTCTGCAAGTATGTGAGGTTTTGTTTTATTTTTAAATAAAGTATCTTCCACATGTATACACCTTTTGGACATGTGTACACATAGGACATACAATTTATAGTCACCTACCTACTGGTCTTTCTACAAATTTGAATAATGTATATCCACGATGGTCCTCCTAAAAAAGAACAAGGTAATTTTTAACATGATTTAAATGTGGAGTTTTCTAGACTCACATTTTTACATTCTAAAAATTTTCTCATCATCAATACATCTTTTCAAGTGATTCAAGTTATCTTACCATTTAAAAAGAAATGTTCTGACAAAGATTTTGTTGCCCCATTCTATCTCTCCCTATCTGCCTCTCTCAATATATCCTCTCTCATCCCTTAATTTGATTTTATTTCTTTTAGATATCATCCCTTCATCTTCAACTCACCAGGTGCTCTCTCTCTCTCTCTCTCTCTCTCTCTCTCTCTCTCTCTCTCTCTCTCTGTCTCTCTCTCACCATATATATATACACACATACATATATACCCACATACACCCACATATATACATATATATATATATACATACACACACATATATGTATGTATATGTATATATATATATATATATATATATGCATATTCCCTTCAGCTACCCTAATACTGAGGTCTCGTGAATCATACACATCATCTTTCCATGTAGGATCTGACAAAGATTTTTAACCATGACATAATCTTAATTTCACCTTTAGTTGCATTTGCCCCAAGAGTTCTTCTAGTTCTTTTTTGGTCACAAAACAATAACTTTTAATCTCATTAGGATCTGGATCTAAGGTTATATTCTTCCTCTTAAACAAGATATAATCAATTTCATATTCTCCTCAAATAACATCAGATTGTGCCTTGTGGTGAATTCATATTGGATAGGAAACACCTTCTGGAGGAACCTGTTCCGTAGGGATTCCTAGTTTAGATTTTAAATGTTTCTGAGCTGCCCATCTTAATTCTATGGCATTATTTTCTTCCAATTCTGTTAGGTTGCTAAATGGATGACTACAATAAGTGTTTGTAAAACAATCTTGAAAAGTAATTTTAGCACCTGATCTTTGCTGCAGTAATAACTTGTTTTCTGTATTAAATAAGAAGACAGTAAATGCTCTATATAATAATCTTTTATCAATGTTTTTATTCTAACAGCAGTTCTTTTCAGTCTCTGCACCAATCTTATTATCATTTTCATCAATAAGAATATACATCCCTACAAGGAGCTGAACTTGCTGCTTGACAGGATTGTTGTGTTTTAGGCTCTGTTGTGATATGTTTAATCCTTCATAAACAGCCTCCGCTCTTGCAGAGACTCCATTCTCACAGAGGCTACAGTGCTGTTGCTCTGCTCTGCCAAGTGCACTGCTGGATAAAGAGCTTTCTCAGACTGTTTAGATCTCTCTTTATTTGTGTGGAAAGTGTTCTGTAATTGTGTTCATATAGTCCCTAGATAGTCTTGGCAAACAAACACCTAAGTATTTTATAATGTCTGTAGTTATTTTAAATAGGATTTCTCTTTCTCTTTCTTTCTCTCTTTTCCTGATTTTTTGGTAATAAATAGAAATCCTAATAATATATGTGGGTTCATTTTATATCCTGCAACTTTGTGAAAGTTATTGTTTCATCTGTTTTTTAAATGTATTCTCTAGGGTTCTTTAAGCATACCATCATAGTATCTGCAAAGACTGATAGTTTTGTTTCCTCGTTGTCTATTGATATTCTTTCAAATTCTTATTCTTTTCTAATTGCTACAACTAGTAAGTCTAATACAATATCTAATAATAGTGTTGATAACTGACCTTCTTGTTTCACTGTTGATCTTATTGGGAAGGCTTCTAGCTTATCCCTATAACATAATGCTTGCTGATGGTTTTAGATAGATGCTACATGTCACTTTAAGGAAAGCCCCATTTGTTCTTATGGTGTTTTAAATAGGAATGGATGTTGTACATTGTCAAAAGCTTTTTCTGCATCTATTGATATAGTCATATGATTTTTGTTGTTTTTGTATTAATGATATGGACAATTATGCTTATAGCTTTTCCTAATATTGAACTAGCCATGCTTTCCTGGCATAAACCCCACCTGGTCATAATCTATGATCTTTGTGATAAAGTATTGTAATCTCTTTAGTAATATTTTATCTAAAATTTTGACAACAGGCAGATTTCCAAAAAACTTGGAAAGACTTACGTGAACTGGTGCTGGGTGAAGTGAGCAAAACCAGGAGAATACTGTACACAGTAACAGGAACATTGTGAGATGATCAGCTATGACTTACATCTCTTTTCAGCAGTACAATGATCCAAGAAAATTCCAAAAGATTCATGATGGAAAATGCTGCCCATATCCTGAGAAAGAACTAGAAAGGCTGAATGTAGATTTGAAACATGAAATTTATACTTTTTTGTTTGTTTTTTGTGCCTTTTCTCTTTTCTTCTGTTTCTTCTTTCACAACATAACTAATGTAGAAATATGTTTATATGATTGTACATGTATAACCTATATCAGATTGCCTGTCATCTTGAGAAGGGGGGATGAGAAGGAGGGAAAAAATTGAAACTCAAAATCTTAAAAAATTGAATGTTGAAGACTATCTTTACTTGTAATCAGAAAAAAATAAAATATTATTTACCAAAAAAAATTTTTTTTGCATCAATATTCATTTGAGAAATTGGCTTATAGTTTTCTTTCACTGTTTTTGCTGTTCCTGGTTTACATGTCAAAATCATATGTGTCCAAAAGCAATTTGGCAGGACTCCTTCTTTAACTCTTTTTTTCAAATAGCTTACATAGTATTGGGATTAATTGCTCCATAAATGTTTAGTAGGATTCACTTGTAAATCTATCTAGGGTTTCTTTTTCCTTAAGAAGCCCATTAATAGCTTGTTTAATTTGTTTTTCTAAGATAGGTTTATTTAAATATTCTATTTCCTCTTCTGTTACTCTGGCTGGTTTGTTTGTCATAACGTTCACTTAGATTGTCAATTTTATTGGCATATAATTGGGCAAAACAACTTCTAAATTTGCTGTAACTTAATCTTCATTGGTCATACATATACTCTTTTCATTTTTGGTACTGGTAATTTTATTTCCTTCTTTCTTTTTTAAATCAAATTTTAAAATGGTTTATCTGTTTTATTGAGGTTTTTTTTTCATAGAATCAGCTCCTAATTTTACTAGTTTATTATTTTTTACTTTCAATTTTATTCCTCTTTTCTTTGATTTCTGGAGTTTCTATTTTGGGATTTAATTGGAGATCTTTAATTTTTTTCTAGTTTATTTTTTACTTGCATGCCCACTTCATTGATCTTTTCTTTCTCTCTTTTACTGATGTATATGTTTAGAGATATAAATTTTCTCCTAAGTACCGCTTTGGCTGCATCTCATGAAATTTTATTGTCATTGTGTTTAATGGAATTACTGGTTGTTTCTATGATTTGTAAAGATTAGGTTATTTAGCTTATAATTAATTTTTTAGAGTGGGAAAGGCAGGGCAATTGGGGTTAAGCAACTTGCCCAAGGTCACACAGGTAGTAAGTGTGTCAAGTGTCTGAGGCTGGATTTGAACTCAACTCCTCCTGACTCCAGGGCTGATGCTCTACTCGCTATGCCATATAGCTGCCTTTACAATTAATTTTTAATCTATGATTCCACAGCCATTTGTTAAATGTAATTTTTACTACACTGTGATCTGAAAAGGGTGCATTTAATATTTCTGTCTTTCTAAACTTATTTGTGAAGTTTGTATGCCTTAATATATGGTTATAATATTCCCAAGATTTTTTATTTTGGGATCTCTTTTGGGAAGCGATCAATGCATTCTTTTAATTCCTATTTTACCTTTTGGTTCTAGGATATTGAAGCAGTTTTTCTTTATAATTTCTTGAAATATAGTGTTTGTTATCTTTTTTTTGATCATGACTTTCAGGTAGTTCAATAATTCTTAAATTATTTCTCCTTCATCTGTTTCCCAGGTCAGTCCTTTTTCTAGCAAGATATTTTGCAATTTCCTCAATTTTTTCATTCTTTTCACTTTGCTTTATTGTTTATTGATGTCTAATGGAGTCATTAGCTTCCACTTGCGCTGTAATTTTTAAGGAATTATTTTCTTCAGTGAGTTTTTGTACTTCTTTTTTTTCATTTAATCAATTCCTTTTTTGAAAGACGTTCTTTTCTTTAGTAATTTTTGCATCTCTTTTAAACTGTTAATTGTCTTTTCTTAATTTTCTTGAATTGCTCTTATTGCTCTTCCCAATTTTTCCTCTACCATTTTCATTTGTTTTTAAAATGGCTCCTCCAGGAATTCTTGTTGGGCTTATGTCAAATTTGTTCTTTTTTTTCTTTAGGCTTTGTTTATACTTGCTTTGACATCATTGTCTGCTTCTGAATTTATCTTGATCTTCTGTGTCGTCATAGTAGACCTTTATTGTCAGGTTCTTTTTTTGTTGTTTGCTCATTTTTTTCAGCCTGTTTCTTGCCTTTCAACACTATGTTAAAATTGGGGCTCTATTCCCAGGATAAGCTGTGGGGGCACTGTCTCAAGATTCAGACTTTTCACACTGCTCTTTTCAGAGCTTGTTCTGGGGGATTTGGAAATTTTTGATGAGTCCAAGGTGGTATGATCTGGAAAGAGGTGTAGTCACTTCTCTCTTTTGACTAGAAATAGTACTACTAGTACCTCAAGGCCCTGGCTCTCTTGTGACTATAAAAAAATACTGCTTCCCTTCCAGCAAGTGCTCCTCTCCACCCTGAAACTGTGACTCAGAAGTGGGCATAGGCAATGAAATTACCATATATCACCCTGTTTTGTTCCCAGTGCTAGCACTGGGGTCGCCTGTAGTCTCTTTCTGACCAGCTTTTCGATTCCCTTACCATCTCTGCTTTGGGAGCTCCTGACAAAGAAGCTGCTGCTTTTACCACTTCCAATACCCACTGGCTCTGAACCAGTCCCCACTCCT
>JAQQSZ010017464.1:0-10797 GCA_028646595.1 Phalanger gymnotis | reverse complement strand
CTCTGTGCAGGTTCTTTGACAGAGACCACCTGAAATGGCTTCAGTGGTCACAGGATCCAGCTAAGGGAATTGAACAGCAAGTTAACCAGGACTTTCTGACCCTGTCAGACAGAGACACAGACCTTAGTAAGTAGGAAGTCAAAACTAAGAAATACACTTAAGCCTATAGGCACTATTTAGCTGGGACTGTTTGGATTCCCTGCCTTAAGCCTCTCCTTCCTCCAAGCAGTCCTCTACTTACTTAGCTGTCAGATCTATCTTTAAAAAAAATCTGACCATATCATTTCCCTATTCAATAAATTTTGGGGGTTCCTTATTGCCTCCAGGATCAAATACAAAATCCACTGTTCGGCATTCAAAGACCTTTATGACCAGCCCTTTCCTACCTTTCCAGTCTTCTTATACCTTACTCTCCTTCACAATGTAGTACATGATTCAGTGACATTGGCCTCCTTCCTGTTCATCATATAAGCCAATCCATCTTCTGACTCCAGGCATTTTTATTGTCTATCCCTAATGTCACCCCCACCCCCACGCCCATCTCCATCTCCTTCCCTCCCTGTCTTAGGATTGGAAGGATTCAAGTCCCAGCTAAAATCCTACCCTCTATAGGATGCCATGGCCTAGACTTGCCAAAACCAACGATAGAGACTATCTTGATCAAAGTTTCAGGATTGAAACCATAAGGACAGGAGAGTGGAACAGAGAAGCAGGAGCAACTCTCTCCAGCCTGCACCACCCACTTCATAGTACTTTCTCTGCCATGCCTAAGTGCGACGCGCCCCCCCCCCCCATATTGAGAATCAACATGGGCTCTTAGCACTTATTCAACCAAGTGCCCTTGAAGAGTTAGGAGTCTTTGATGACCTCCTTGCCTCAAGGGAAAATCCTAGTTTACATGGGTTTGAGTGACATGTTTGTGACATCAGAGGCTTTTAGACCACCTGGGTTTAAGTCACATTTTTGTGACTTGCCTTTGACCCTGAACAAGATATATAAAACCAGAGGTTGGCTTTCTTTTTTAGGAGCTCTGAGCTACAGCAGTAGTGATACATAACTCTGGGCCAGCCTTGTTGAGCTCCCGGCTGAACCCAGATGTTGGTAACTATAAATTGTATTTGGTCTGTTTACAAATGTATGTTTGTAATTTGTTTGTATTTGCTCTGAAGTTCAAGGTGCTGGCTTTTTCCCCTGAACTAAGTGAATGATATTTGTATGCTGGATTAAATTGAGATTGTTAACCCCTTAATGTTGCTTTCCTTAGTAAAACAGATCAAAAGAACCTGAGCCTGCAGCACTCTGTGAGCTGGTTGTTGTTGGTTTTACACCCCCATAGCAGCTGCTAGCCGGATTGTTACAACACCCCCTCATTTTCAGCTCCTTTTTATGTGCTGTCTTCCCCATGAGAATAGAAGCTCCTTGAGAGTAGGGATTGTCTTTTCTGCTCCTACAGTATTTGTATTCCCAGTGATTAGCACAGTTCCTGGCACATTTAAGTTCAGTCATTTCAGGCATGGAAGACTCTTCTTGATCCCGTTCAGGATTTTCTTGGCAAAGATGCTGGAGTGGTTTGCCATTTCCTTCTCAAGATCATTTTCAGATTTCAAATGTATGGCCAGATTTGAACTCATGAAGATGAGTCTTCCTCACCCCAGGCTTGGCACTCTTTCCACTGCACCACCTAACTGCCATCTTGGTACATAGTAAGTACTTAACAAATGTTCGTTGACTGACATTTGAAACAAAAGAGAAGGTAAGCTTTTTAAACATGGTAGAATTCTAATCAAAGAGAGATGGTTTGGGTGAAGCTTAGAAAGGAAGAATAACTATTTAAGAGGGGAAAAAGACCTGAGCAGGCAAATAGTTAGAACGATAGGCTCTGTCTATCCAGACAATTCTACATTGGCCATGATAGACAGAATGATAGAGTGATCAAGGAAATTCTATGCTAGTTGTGGCCAATATATTGGATTGAGTATTTGAACTGAAGAAGTCAAAGGGGAGTTAGTCAGTTCTATAAACCTAAAATCACATTCGAGAAACTGAAAATTTTCATTCCCATCTTTAATTCATAATATGATAGTTATAGAGGTAGTAAAGTTGTCAGAGCCCCCATTAAAGCTGAAGAAACTTACACCAGAGGGTTTGTGATATGCCCAATGTCACATAACCATTTGAACCCAGGTTCTCTGACTCCAGAGCAAGTAGTCTTTCTACAGTAACATGCTACTTCGGTTCATGTAACATGTTTTAAGCCCTTTCTCTATGTAAGGCATCACAGTCATTCCCTCAAGGAGGAATCACTAACTGGAGGATAAGACTTTAGGGACAATCAGCTATTGTATGATGAAAAGAGTGCTAGATTTAGCAGAGAATCTACTTGAAAGTATATTCTCCCAACTCATATTTCTCTATCTTATCAACAAGAATCATGGTGGGGTGGGGAAGTGGGAGAGAGAATGACAATGACTTGTTCAAAATCATATAAGGAAGAAATTCAATCTATCCATGCCATATGGCTAATTTAAGCCATTTGAAATAATATTCCACATCAATAATAAGAGAAGTCCAAATTAAGACAACTCTGAGATTCCATGCCCACCATATTGACAAAGATGAGAACTCCCACAAAAGAGAAAATAGTAGTTGTTGGAGAATTTGTGGTAGGGGAGGCACTTGATGCACTGCTGGGGGAACAGTAGATTGGTACAACTATTCTGAAAAGCAATTTAAAACTATGCCCCAAAAGTCATTATAATATGCAAATACTTTAACTCAGCAATATTCACTACTAGACCTATATACCCCAGAGAGATCAGGCAAAGAGGAAAAGGTTCCATGTGCACAAACATATTGCAGAATGAGATGTATTTGGACATGGGCAATGTGAGAAATTGTTTTGTTTTTGCAGATTGTCTTTGCAGATGTGTTATAAATTTTTTTCTTTTTCTTTTGGTTGTTTATTTGAGAAAAGAGGCAAATGTGAAGGAGAGAAAACAAATATTTTTAATTAGGGGAAAAAACCCAGTAAAATATAAAAGTGTAAGGTTTCCACATGTCACAATCAATTTTATGCTATTTTGCATAAATTGTGGTTGACCTAATTATGTTTGTTGGGGTTATATGGTGTGAAGATACAAAATATATTCATAAAAGGGGTAACTAGATAGCACAGTGGATAGTGTGCTAGGCCTAGAGTCAAGCAGACTCATCTTCCTGAGTTCAAATCTGGTCTCAGACATTTACCAGCTGTGTGACCATGGGCAAGTCACTGAACCCTGTTTGCCTCAGTCCTTGGTCTATAAAGTGGTCTGGAGAAGGAAATGGCAAACCACTCCAGTATCCTTACCAAGAAACCCCAAATGATTAATGCATATAGAATAATTATTACCTCCATATAGTTCTCGCAACATTTGCTGTTGTATTAGCAAAGAACTGGAAACAAAGTGGGTGCCCATCAGTTGGGTAATGGATAAACAAATTACAGTATTTGAAAGTAATTTTGTATTATTGTATTTGGTTGGTTGGTTGGTTGGTTGCTGTCTCTCATTCTCAAAGAGGACCAAAATGACATCACTATGCTAGAGTCAAGTTTCAGTGTGTCCAACTGTGACCGATCAGACCAATATGAGATCAGACTGTTCTACCACAGGTCGGGAACAAGTAGTCCATATCAGCATTGGGGTGGATATTCTAAATTTGCGCATCCTGTGTTTTCTTTGAGCTGTTTCACTTCTGCTTTGCTCATAGAGCACAGCACCTTCTCTGATGTGGGAATGCCATGCTGAGAGGTTCTGTGCCAGGGTCTCCCATGTCACACAATCAATTCCAAAGCTCTTGAGAAAGACCTTGAAAGTGTCCTTGCAATTACTGTATTTAAGAAATAATGGAAGATACAGATTCAGAGAAATCTTCAAAGATTTGTGTGAATTGTTATAGAATGAAGTGAGCAGAACCAGAAAAATTTATCCAATAACTACAATATTATAAATGTTTTAAAAATTGAAACACTTAACAACTCTGAACAATGCAATGACTATTCATGACTCTAGAAGGCTAATGGTGCTTCTCATTTCTTGGCAAAGACATGATCGATTAGAGGCTCAGAGTGAAACATATATTTTCAGACACAAACAAATGTGGGAATTTGTTTTGACTATATTTTTTGATAAAGGAGAGACTTTATGGAGGTGAACGGCAAGTAGTGATAAAGATACAAAAAAAGGAAGAAAAATGTCAATGAAACATTTTAAAAATACACAGAAGAGATTAGAAGGAAATTCATAGACCCAGACAAGACCACCAAGTTCAATTTAATACTTTAAAAAACAAAACTAAGATGTACATGATAGATTCATAGTTTCTTATATAACTCTAATTTTCTATTCCTTACATATGTTCATGTTTGTTGATATTCATTGAGTTCACAATAAAAAATTTAGGTTAAAAAGAAAAAAGATTCCCTATGGAATTCTCCTGACTTTGTAACTCCACCAAAAAGAGGAAATCATGAATTTCATATTTTCACATTTGCCCTTTTTCCTAAATAAGCTACTAAAAGAAAAATTTTACAACAAATCTGCAAAGTCAAGCAAAACAATTTCTCACACTGCCTATGTCCAAAAATAAATGTCTCATTTTGCAATATAAATATGTTTGTGCACATGGAACCTTTTCCTCTTTCTCTGATCTCTCTGGGCTATAGATCTAGTAGTGAATATTGCTGAGTCAAAGTATTTGCATATTATAGTGACTGTTGGGGCATAGATTTAAATTGCTTTTCAGAATAGTTGTACCAATTGACAATTCTACCAGCGGCGCATTGAGTGACTGTCCTACCACAAACATGTAATACTTTGTCCTTATGAACTCCAATATGTTTGGATGTTCCAACATATCATACTTTGTTCTTATGAACTAATATTGTCTCCTAAACTTTACTGTCTTCCTTTGTAAACACTCAAAAATCTGATATTAAGTCAGAAGACTGGGATTGGCTTGAATCACTTACTACCTGCCCCAATCGTGTTGGATTTGCTACTTACTACCTACCTGGGTGACCATGACCAAGTTTCTTCCCCTCTCTGAGCCTCACATTCCTTAATGTGAAAAATTCAACTCAAGGACCTCCAAAGTCCTTTTCATTTCTGGATTCTGAGAACTATAAAATCACCTGGTTAGGAATCTTTTCTAAACCTAATGTTTCCTTTTCTCACTAATGCAGGCTTCAAGGTGGTATCATCATTTATGTCTAAAGTTTCTTCCATCATGTCAGTGTGGTTGCCAGATCTTCCATGTTGGTCAAAGTCATGCCCAGAAAAAGCTGTAGAATAGTAAAATTCCATCTTGCATTATAGAGTTGCCCTTTGGACTGAGCCCATCCACCTAACAGGAAAAGAAAGGCCAGAGAGAAACTTCTTTTCCTCACCTGATCTTCTCTTTGAAATGAAGGGGACAATACCAGGGCAAAGGTCACCACAGCCTTTTCTGAGGGAGTGGAGGAGTGATTACAAAAAGAATCTGTCAATGGCATAGAATCATGGGCTTTTAAAGTTGGAAAAAGCAGTAGAGATTTCCCTTCTGCTCATTTTCCCCATATCCACAGCTTTTCCCATGATCACCATATTTGGACATTTATTTGTTCTGCTGAATGATGTCACAATGGCTTTTCTTCAATCTTATACCCCAAATCCCATAAAGCTGAAGGCTCTCTGCCAGGATAAATACATTGTGAAATCTGTAAGAAATTTTCAAGTGAGAGCCAAGAATTCATGTTTGCACTCACCTGCTTTCATCATTCTCAACCTTGCACGGAGTGGAAGGGAAAAGAACAATAATTTACATAATATCTACTATGTGCCAGGCACTATACCAAGCTCTTTTTTTTCTTTTATAAATATTATCTCATTTGATCCTCACAGTGAAGGTAGCTGTAAGGTAAATGCTTAAATTTTCCCCATTTTACAATTGAGGAAACTGAGGCAAACAAGTTAAGTAACTTGCCCAGGGTCTCACAGCTAGTAAGTATCTGCAGCTGAATTTGAACTCATCTTCCTGACTTTAGGCTCAGAATTCTATCCACAGCAAACTGGTACAGATGATTGACTGCAACTGCTTCCTGAGCCTGGCAGAGTGACAAATTCTATTTGCATTTACCCTCTTATATCCAAGGCCAGCCATTTTTAAAACATCCTTTAGCTCTTCAAAGAACTCATGAGTACAGCATCGATCAATTATGCAGAATAGTATATGATACAGGAATTCTTAACCTAGGGCCCATGAAATCACTTATTAAAACAGATAGTTAGATAACAGTATTTCAACAAAATTGATTTAATTTGTAATTCTGTAATTTCATTTTTTTTTTCATTTAAAACCTCTTTTAAAAAGGAGTCCATAGACTTCACTAGACTGTGAAGGGGTCATGACATAAAAATTTTTAAAAGCCCTAGAGAATATAACAAGCAGTGGATAAGGAAATAGGAAACTCAGGTGCTAGACCCAGGTCTGACATTAACTAGTTCTGAAGCTTTAGAGGAAGGAAAAAATAATTTTTCTGTTCTAGACCTTAGTTTTTTCATTAGCAAATGAAGTTGGAGATCTCAAAAAAACCTTACATCTCTGATTTTTTTCTTGAGATCTGTGAAATAGGCCAGTGTGGATTTAAAGAGAGATGTCAACAATTGTAACATGTTTATTCATTAAATTTTGATGGACTTCAGCTCTGATATAAGTAGTCCATGGCCCCATCACTGAACACCATTGATTTATTTGCCAAAGCAAAAACTAAATACTGAGTCAGTAATGCCTCAATAGCATTCTTGCTGGGATGGATATAAAGTAATAGCATTGGCTTAATTTTATATTTATTAAACAACCATGTCCAAATGAGTGCTGGGAGATCATTTGGTCTCCAAAGATTAACTTATAATAGTAATTTGAATAATGCTTTCATTGCTCAAGACCCTTTTGGAATTCTGTTTTGGAAAATGTCTTCAAGGCTTAAACAAAGAACTTCATGTCATCATTTCATAGCCATGCCTTGTTCATTGCTTACAGCAACATTTGTTAGCTCTAACCCCAACCTGATTCAGTGACCTAGTTCCAAACACCTTTATTTGCCAGAGTTATAATTATCAATGTTGAGTCACAAGGCAACCAACTCAATGTCTCCTCATAAATTTTCAAAGAAAATTTGAAGGGAGGGGAGAGATATGAAAGAAAGAAGAAAAATACCGATATGGCAGTACTTCCCCAGACTACCATTCCTGCTTCAAGCCTAGCCTCACAACTATCATCTGGAAAGCCATCTCTTGTGGAGAAGGTGCCAGCCATCCCTGCCAGCTGTCATTCACAAGGAATATAAGCCAGCCTAGCTGAGACAGAAATCATCCTGAAGGAGAGACAGAAGGCAGCATATGCCAGGCAGGTCAAACCACCCCCACCACCTCAATCGCCGTATCTCCTCAGACCCTGTTGAAAACAGCTTAGGACTCTGAACCTGAGAGCTTTGGGAATAGCGATGTTTTAGCTCAGTGCTGTCTTTCACTATCCTGAGAAGCAACTCCTGTGGAGAGGAATCCAAATAACTGCCCCCACAGCCACATCTTTTAAGGAACCAAAAAAGAAAGTTCTTGTCACCAATGTCCTTAGCACTTTCAAACAGTTCTATATCAGAAACTGAGATGATTTTGTCAATGGAAACAATTTTAAAGAATAGGTGTTGTCATCTACTTTGCCACTGGATTCTAAGGACAATCGGACCTTTCTATCTGACTTGCAGCTGAATCCTTCCATATGTATCATCTCCCACATTAGAATGTGAGCTCCTTGACAGCAAGGATTGTCTTACTTTTCAAATTGTATCCCCAGTACTTAGCACAGATACTGTATCTACTGCACATAGCGAGCATTCAGTAAATGCATTCATTCATTCACATGTTGATCCTAAAAACCAAACAAAAGATTAGCTCTTATTGTTAATGGAAATAATCACTCTCAGTTTGGGGGACTTTTAAAGCCTCTCATCGGCACTTCTCATCTTCCATTTTTGTATTATATTTGTGTACCTGTGTCATCATTTTAACTTGGTTCCAAGCTCCTTCTCTTTGGTGATAAGTGGTGTAATATAAAGAATCTGTATCTGGAGATAGAGGACCTGGTTTCCAAACTCTGATCTACTACTTCGTTTTGTTTTTCAGTCACTTCAGTCATGTCTAACTTTTCATGACCCCATTTTTCTTGGAAGCTCAGAAGCTTAAACCAGTAAGTCCACATTCCCCCTCCCCCCACCAAAAAAACAAAACAAAACAAAACAGTCTAAGTCAGACTGTTGGGCAAGGGGAAGAAATCACCTCGGGGCTTTCCAGACAGAAGTATCAAATATCCCAAATCATAAAATCATAGTATTTTTGAGTTAATAGGGACCTTAGAAGCCCTTGGTGATTTTTGCTGCCTGAGCTGGACAGAAGCAATTTTTCTCATCTCTTTCCCCATCTACTGGGGTGCTGACCCAAGTGCCCGTGGTTTGCTAGCTTCTCCTATCTCGGCCATAAACCTGACTGGCTGCTGTGAAATAGTGGAGGGAGAGAGGAACTTGAATCTGATTGCTCCTTTCCTCTCTTCTCTGCCCACCCTCCCCCTCTAGCCCTGTTGGCCTGAGACTCTGGGCCACACAGATACTGTGTCTATCGCCAAGAACCTAGATAAGAGCTGAGGGTGAGAGGCAAATACAGCTTCCTCCCCAGACTCCTGGGCTAGCATCATGGACTGCTCCGTGTTTACCCAGCTGCTGCTGCTGCCAGGACTTCTCTTCCCTGTCCCATCTCATAGCCAGAGCTTGTAAGTAGCCCCAACCCCACCAGTCCATGCCTTTGTTCTCCTTCATGAGTCAGGCCTTTGTGCCTGACTGAGATCCCAGGGACATAGTGTTGTCTTCATGAGGTCATATGATAGGCTTAGGAGGAACCCCCACTATTATCTTAACCAACCCCCTCATTTGAGAGAGGAGGAAGTGGGAGCCCAGAATTTTAAACTAATTAACTAAAGATTATCCAGGTGATAAGAGGCAGGACCAAAACTAGAATTCAGAGATCTTCCTGCTCCAGGACCTGAGCTGAGAAGGATCCAGGGTGACAGAAGTGCTGATTTCATTACAGTGAAATGATGAATGGGGGAAAGGGGAAGACAACAAGCATTTGTTAAGCACCTACTATGTGCCAGGCACTTTGCTATGTGATTTTTAAATATTATCTCATTTAATCCTCACAATGAGCCTGGAAGGTAGGTGCTTTTATTATCTCCATTTTACAGTAGGGGAAATTGAGGGAGATAGAAGTTGAGTGACTTGCCCGGGGTCGTGCAGCTAGTAAATGTCTGGAGTAGGATTTGAACTAGAGTCTTCGCAACTCCAGGTCTAGCATGCTGTATGGCATCACCTACGTGCCTACAGGCACTGGATTTGCAGTCAGGAAGACCTGAAGTCACATCATCTTTTTGCTGTATACTAACTGTGTGACTCTGGGAAAATTGTTTAACATCTCTGGGCTCTGGTTTTCTCAAATATAAAATGGGGGATTTGGATCCAGTGGCCTCTACGGGCTCTCCTAGCTCTAAATCTACCATCCTATGAGGAGGTAGTAGACGTTATCTGATGCAACTGTTTGTCCCATTTTACAAATAAGGAACCTAAGGCCTGAAGAGGCTTTTCCCAAGCTCACACAAGTGGCAAAGTCAGGATTCAAATTCGGCTTCTCTGACTTTCAGCTCTTTTTCCATTATACCACATTGAGACAGAGCTTGTGCATAGTTTGGAAAACAGTAGCTATGAAGGTTAATAATAACTCAAATACAGTAAGTTTGTACAGTAATTTGTGCTTTGCCAAGCGCTTTCTTGGCAATGATCCCGTGAGGTAGGCATGCTAAGATCTGAGATTGCAACAGCGTGGGAACTCCCTCTCCCACAAACATACTTAGGAAATTCATCCTGGATTGTTGCTCACGGCACATAGCATTTGAATGCTTCACACAGGGTCATACAATACATGTCAGAGTTAGGATCTGAAGCTGAATTCTATCTCAGTGCTTTCTCTACTCCACCATGCCTAAACTACCAAATATTTTACTGGTAAAGAAACTGAGACTTGGACAGATTGAGTGACTTATCTAAAGTCACACAGCTAATAAGAGGTAGAATTAAGACTCAAGCCTACATTATCAGCTAACAAAATCAGTGTTCTTTCTATGACACTGGGCATTATTTAGCTATCAGGGTGGGGAGGGGGGAGGATTGTAATGACTCAGTAAGAAGCCCCAAGTTTCTAGAGAGTTATCTCTGAAGGTTGGCATTGATTTTGTTTCTTCCCCATCATTATTAGGTTGGAAAAGGAAGTCTAAAGTTTAATGTGAAATTTAAGTTAGATGTTAAGGGAAACTTCCTGATAATTAGGACGTTCTTTCAAAGCTTGGTCACTCATCATCCTGGATGTGGCAACATGTCCAAGCCCAATAGAACTGAAAGGCAAAATTATAGTATTCTGATAAACAACCTCTAATGTCATTTGTCACCCTGACATTCAATGATTCTCTACAATTCACCTCCATTGTCAGGGCCAGGAAAGAATGAAAGCAAGAAGGAAAGGATAGAGAAGAGAGGGAGGGAGGAAGGAAGGGCACAAGCATTTCTTAAGCACCTACTATGTGCCAGGCACTGTGGTAAGCACTTTTTACAAATATAATCTCATGACAACCCTAGAAGGTAGGTGCTACTTTTATCCCCATTTTACAGTTGAAGAAACT
>JAQQSZ010017463.1:0-10797 GCA_028646595.1 Phalanger gymnotis | reverse complement strand
CCATCTTGGAGTGGGGCGGGGGAGGAAATGGGGAGAAAATTTGTAATTCAAACGCCTGTGAAAATCAATGCTGAAAACCAAACATGTCAAAAATAAATTTAAAAAAAAAAAAGATTAGAGAGTAAGTTTGGATATTTTAATTGGATCAGTTGTTGTGGAGGGCCTTGAATGCCAGGATAAGTACTAGTAGTGTTGATGGTGGTAAAGCCTGAGAATTCTCTCAAGATAAATTATAATAATTTAATAGTATATGTAATCATTTACATTACTGTATAAATAGCAGATGAGTTTGTCTAGAACGCAGAATTGTGAAAGGGTAGAGTAAAATGAATTAAGACTAGAAAAGTAGATTGAAGCTAGGTTGTGGAGGGTTTTAAATACCAATGTAAGTAATTTATATTTTATCCTTTAAGCAATAGAAAGACGCTGAAAGATTTTGACTGTTTAGTAATGTCAAACGTGTGTTACTAGACTCTTGGGAGACTGGGAATGAATAGGCGCCCTTGGGGTAATGGGTGGGAGGGAAGCTGTGGTATTCTCTCAACTACTCAGTACATACTTTAATACCTGTATTAATTTGCACTTGTTTGTTATAGGCCAGAGTCAGGACCGTTCACCAATAAGAGATAACAGAAACTGAGACCAGGGCCAGCAAACCAACTAGTGTTAGCAGTGGGTGGAGGGGAGGGTCACATGTGTGAGCCAGAACTGGTAGTAAAGGCAGAGATGGATAGCAAACACAGATATGGAGAATTAGAAGACTGTAAAACCATAATCCAAAACCAGTGTTAAATCAGGATGAGCTAAGTATGAAAGAACAAAACAGTAGAAGGCAAAATGATGTAGAAGGGCTGCTTCTAGAAACCTTCTCTGAGCAGACAGGAGGCAGGTGGGAAGGCAGAAGGGAGGGCCCCTCTTGGTTACTGAACTTCTGCTGCCGGTGGGGTGAGGTCAGCCATCACATCCAAGACAGAAATAGATTATAGATTTAGGCACGTGCTCGCACATCCTTTTCATAGTCTTATGTCCACTCTGCCCCCATTAGATGATAATGTCTTCATCAAGGGAAGGTCTTTGTATTCTATTGACTGTGTTGCTGTCCACAGAGCTTAGTTTTAGAATTCTGCTTATTTAGGGTCTATAACTCATAACTACTGAACTAGCATAATAAACCAGGAAAGCAGCATGTCACTTAGAGGCTAAACATTAGAAAACACTCATTTCAGTGCTTTCTAAGGTTTAAGTATGTTCCTGTTCTCTGGTTAATTCTGCCCTTCAAGATTCCTCTCTTGGCCTCAGAATATATTTTCCTAATTGCTTATAGGATTTCTAAGAAATAACAGTTCAGCTTCTCTGAGTTGTGGTTGATTTCTGTCCAAATCCATCTTAAAGTTGGTGTTGGTTTTCCTTCAAGACACTCAAAGGATTAGAGCCTCATTAAAGCATCTCTGAGCCCACTATTAGTTAAAAATAGATTCAGCAGCTAATAACTAAACCATAAGAGTGATGTCTGCTGCTAGTAAATGACTGTAAAGGTTCAGGGACAGGAACAATCTCATTAAATAGTTGAAGGATACGGCTACTTTCAGTTATTGTATTTTATTTTCCTATGTGGTCCAGGAATAAAAATAAGAGTATTTTTATTTCACATCTCCTATTATCTAATCACACCATGGCAATGCTTTTATAGCCTTAAAAAATTGGTAATATACAACCTTTTAAATGATTAATTAAATGTTTTTGGAGCATTTTTGGTTTTGTCAGAGATTGTGGAATATCAAAAATGCTCAACTAACAGAGGCCTTTTCTTATGTTTTTCAGGGAGAGATTGGAGGAAATGGAGGCACCTTCCAAGAAGAACTACCAAAGAGGTAAGCCAAAATTTTAGTTAGCCATTCACTTGTGAATTTAAAAAGTAAACTAGACTTAGACGCAGCTATCCTTGAGCATTTTGTCTCTCAAATCAGTACAGACTTTGTCCAGGCCATGCAGCGCAGTAGAATGAGCACTTGATTGTGAATAAAAAAGCCTGGGCTGTGGTCCCAGCTCTGCTGTAGAGTAGTCATATGGTCTTAGACAGCCACTTCATCCCTCTGGGCCTCAGTTTCCTTGTCTTTAAAATGAAAGAATTTGTGTAGATGATCATTTAGGTTTCTTCTAAATTCCAAAATTCTGTTATGCTTAGGCTCTTTCTCTGTCTTAAAGAGCTTCTTACAACACCGAGAGGCTAAATGACCAGCCAGGTCGGAGCCACACAACCAGTATGAGGCAGGGGCAGGATCTAAACTCAGGTCTTCTGGCTTCAGGGTTAGCTCTATATCCACTATGCCATCCTGTCTCTTGAAGGATAAACTTTAAGAGAGATTATAATCATTGATTTTTAAAAAATCTTAAAACAGAGCCACAAGGGCTAAACAGTTGTCCTAGCAGTATCAAAAAAAATTGTTTAAATTGTTATTTTAGGATGGGCTTCTTTTAAATGCATAAGGGGGTGAGTGGTACCTTGTTAATAAAATGATAGGTGGGGATGTAGCTGGGTTTTTTTGAGGGGGAGGCAGTTGGGGTTAAGTGGTTTGCCCAGGGTCACAAAGCTAGGAAGTGTCTGAGGCTGGATTTGAATTCGGGTCCTCCTGACTCCGAGGCCAATGCTCTATCCAGTGTACCACCTAGCTGCCCCAGGACTTCTTGGTTTGTTGCCCAGGTATTTAGGAAAGATAGCAATATCAAGCAGCATCTCCAAATTTCTCTTTATGGCAGGTCAAGGCAGATTCCAATCTGTGAGTCAGGCAGAAGATCCAGATTAGGCCCTTAAGAAGCACTCAGTTCCACCATCAGCACATTCCTGGTTGTGATAAGGAAACAGAGTCTGTGCTGCTCCGTGTGTGCACAGGTTGTAGTGGGGATGATGAGAGAGACCCTGACAGACAAATGGGGATGAGCGTGAGCAAAGTGAGCCTGGCAGTCATGACAAACTCTCCTTACCATAACTAAGGATATGCATTATCTCTGGACCTTCACCCCGGTTTCTTCAAAAAGAAAGGACAGTTGTCAGTAACCAAATTCGGACGTGATTTATCTCCTGCTTTTTCATTTCCCTTAAATTTCAACACCTCCTCTGCCCCCGGAAACAACGTTGCATATATTTTGATAACATGGACCATATTGCTGAAAGGAAGTCCGATTTTGGAAATATTTTTGTCGAAGGTAATGGTTTGCATCTTATCAGTAAGTCTGATTTAGCCAGTTTACTTGCTCTTGATGCTCAAAGAACTGCATAGCCAGACCTTCTTCTGGCACTTTCAGCTGTAGAGCGCTCAAGATAACACCTGCGTCAGTGCTTCATCGGGACTGTGGCCTCCTCAGCAAATGTGTTCCCTGAGTTGGTGCAGAGTACAGATTTGTTCACAACTTTTCATCTAGCAGAGACAGGATGGCATAGTGGATATAGAGCTAACCTTGAAGCCGGAAGACCTGGGTTTAGATCCTGCCCCTACCCCATACTGGTCGTGTGGCTCCGACCTGGCTGGTCATTTAACCTCTCAGTGTTGTAGGAAGCTCTTTAAGACAGAGAAAGGGCCTGCATGCACTATCTGCTGGAGAATTTCCTCACCTGGGAATTCCATGTACCGATGAAATCAGAAGTCCAGTGTTTGTGCCTATCAGCAGATTACTGTAGAGTGCCTGCCTAATAGTAATCTAGAAAAACAGGTTTTGGAAAGCAGGTAAAAGAGCTCTGTTCTTTGCATGATTTGATGTGCTAGGTAAGAGAACCTTTTGTCCATATTCACTTAAAACCCAGATCAGAGTTTTCTGATTTAGAACTTGTTTAGAACTTGACTTTTAAAAAGGGGGTTGAGTTATCTACCTCCACAGAGTTCTCCGCTGATGTCTCATTGTGGCATGGAGAGGAGCTTAGATTCTTGAATGCTATGCCAAGTAGAACTTTATGAACTCTGATAGTTTCTCCCACTCTGAAAATTAAATACTATCTGAGCGACAGATTGTGTCTGCTTTCTGAGGACCAGCCTTGCTCATCACTGGTAGGCTACATACTCGATAAATTCTTTTGTAGCAGACCGTGAAACAAAGAAAAATACAAAATGGACCTCACACCTGTGCAGGATGCTTTATCTCCTTCAGTGAATAGTGAAAAGGGGGTAGGAGAATGCTAAGAATCTTAAAAATTTTAGGTTGTCTGTAAATGTCAACTTACTGTTGGTATTTTAAATGTGAACACTTTGTCCAGTACCAAGGAATGTATATATTATTGAAGGAATGCAAGTCATACCAATCTTGCAAATCTTGCAATTATAAACAAAATAATAAGACAGAACAAAATTGTAGCTGAATCAGAGTATGGATGACAAGTTCTTCTTAGACAAATAAAGGCGTAAATAAATTTGTTTTATCATGTTCAATAGGCAACAAAAACCGTCTTTTCGTGGGATGATTTTGTCATGTTGTATTGCACTGCTCATGGTAAATATTTGCAAAAAGACCGCCATGAAAACAATTGTGACTTGTGTGACAACTTATGTTGCAGAGCATAAAGTAATTCTGTAAACTTGACTAAGACCATCCAAGTTAAATTAGTATACAATTAGTATACTTGGTAGCTTTAATACGAAAGTGGAAATAGCCAAGGTTGGCAAAAACTACATTGGAAAATGTAATTTCATTTCAGGAGTAGGGAAAGAGAGACGCTTAGACTATGCAGAAGACTTAGACTTGTGTATGAGGAATATTTAAGAAAGGAACCAGAAGACATTAGACATAGCAAGCATTGCAAAACATACCTAAAACTGAAATTGATTAAATTTTAAAAGATAGGAAATGACTTACTGATGTGAGTCATTTTTGCATCAGCTGTCGGTGTAGAGTCAAAGCACCACCTTGTTAGAGCTGAGAGAAATTAATGCAGACATGTAAAAAAGAGTAAGAATGATAGAAAGATATGACTTGCAGTTAAAACAACTTGAACTTCATCTATCAAAAGGAGTTTTGATGCCCAAGATGGCAAATGAATGAAGGAAAAGACAGACACAGATTTCAACAATTTCGAAAGAGCTTTAAATAATGTAAATCAGTTGCCAAATGAGATCAAAAGTTAACCCCCAGATGCATTAGTCAGAAAATACTTGATTTATTTGTCAAGGGAGAGGAAATAGCCAGTGGCAGCACCAGTTTAGAATATAAGCTTGTTGGTAAAAATCTTTGACAAAAGGATGTTGGAAGATTATGAGCAGTATTGCTCCTTAACAGAAAAAGGTAATGGAGGAGAAAACCAGTTTTAAAAGAGGCCTGTTGAGGGCATTTAAAGACGAAAAGGAAAGAGGACAACAATAGAGAAAAAGATACAAAAAACCCTCAGATATATTCACACCAAACTCTTTTTATCGTTGAGGATGGAGGAGCCACCACATTTGAACTCTGAACAACACAGTCCCCAGGTGTACTCTAGAAGAACTTTACATGGCCTTGAAGAGATCCAAGATAGAAAGAAAAAACCACATATAACAGATTAAGTGTATACAGAGGGTCCCTATGCTGAAGGCAATGCAACTTTTGGGTCATGAAGGGATCGGTTCTCCAGGTACATAATGTAGGGAAAGATAACAAAGAAATGGGAAAAAATCTTGGACCTTAAAATACATACTGAAAAAGGGTAACCTAGGGATCTCTAAGCACAGACCTGTATGTCTACTCTCCCATCTCTATTACTACTTTATGAGCATATTCTACACATACACTGAGGATATCCTATATTGATGAGATTATTAGAAGGAAACAACCTCTCATATGCCAAATCCCACAAAACATATCTTTACCATTACATCATTGACTGAAAGATTAAGAGAAGGCAAGATCCCATCTGTGCTTACCGTTATATTGACTATAAAATGTTTGAATTTGGTAAAGTAAAACACTTTCTTAAAGAGTCTTCCAACAAGATGTCTCCTATGCATATGTCAAATTATATAAAATTCTATGAAAGATAAAATAAAAGAGAGATAACTTTATTTGACCATAAAATCAGATGAGACATAAAACAGAGAGCCATATGCTCAAAGGTGTTTGCCAGCGTCACGCGGAACTTCCAGAGCAAAATGCAGCCGGGTCGAGAAGGGATTCCTTACAATCCTTTTTGTGGATGATGTTGTGCTGACCTCATTAAGCCTCAGGATGTACAGGAGCCTCCTCAGTAAGATCATTCTAAAGAATTTGGCCTAATTATCGACACAGGAGAAACCAAATGAACGAGAGAAGGGCCTCTTGTTCAGTTTGCTTCAGGTAGACGTTTATTATCTCTGCATTCTGCTGGAAGCTAGGGATAGAAAGACAAAAATGAAGTAATGCCAGCCTAATCCATCAGTAGATCAGTAAATAGACAGACAGATGGATGCATACATACGTAGTCTTGGGCAAAAGGACAGTGAGTCAAGTTTAGAATTGAACATGAGGGGGATGGGCTAGATTCCCTTTGCCCTAAGATTTTTCCTGAAACCAAGGAACCAAATTTTTAACTAGCATTCTTCCATTGGAGTTGTATGGCTACAGATTATGAAACACCATGGTCTCCAAAGAAAAGGTGGACGATAGACAAAAGAAGCACATTACAACTGAGAAAATTATGGAGGAGCAGTATAAAAGATGTCGTCAAAGAACGGCACATGTGAAAAAAAATGTGGAGACTAGCAAGAGCGATGAAGAGCCATTGAAGAGTTCATGTGTTCTCTTAGTATCCTCAGAGTGTTAAGAGAATCACATGGGGTGTGAGCCAAGACGGTGGAGTAAAGGCGGGGACTCACCTTAGGTCTCCCTCAAAACCCTCCAAATACCATTTTAAAATGACTCTAAACAAATTTTAGAGCAGCATAACCTATAAAAGGACCGAGTGAAACAAATTTCCAGCCCAAGACAACTTACAAGGTTGGCTGGAAAGGCAGGTTGTGCTGAGAGGAGCGTCGTCCAGCTCAGGCTGCACCAGTGCAGACTTGGCCCCAGCAAGCTCCAGGCAACTGAATTGCTGGCAGCTGTGGCAGTTCCCAGATGTCTTGGCCCACAAACACTAGGCACGACTTAGAAGGTCAGCAGGAAAGGTCTGTCGCACCTGGGTGAGAGTGGAGCACAGTTCAGCACAGGTTGCACCAACACAGCCCAGCCCCAGCAGGCCAGGAGCAGGCCTTGGGAGTGACTGAATCAGTAGCAGCTGCTTCCGGGGCTCCCTGCCCACAGATGGTAAGGAGGTCAAACAACTAGTCAGAAAGAGATTATAGGTGTCTCTTTGCTAGCACTGAGGCAGGACTCTGTTGCTTTGCAGATCCAGGTTGCAGTGCTAGGTGGCAATCCCAGGGTAAGGAGAAACACTAGCATAGCAGAGCTTGTGGCAGTGTTGGAGGGGGGACCCTCCTCACAGTTGCAGGGCAGAAAATAGTACTTATGGTCGCTCACAGAGCAGAGCACAGGCTAGGAGAGTAGAAAACACTTCTCTTTAGATCATACCACCTTTGAAGAACTGAAAACTTACAGTTGCCTAGAAGTATTTCTGAAAACAGCTGCACAAAACCCCTGAAGCTTGGGACAGTGTGCCCTCCTCCCTGGAAACAGAGCCCTACTTTAACAAACAGGTAAAAGTCAAGTAATAGGCTAGGGAAATGAACAAACAATGGAAAAAATCTCTGACTATACAAAGTTATTATGGTGACAAGGAAGATGAAAACACACTCAGAAAGAGATAGCAAAGTCAAAGCCTCCAAGAAAAAGCTGAATTGGTCTCAGACCATGGAAGAGTTCAGAGAGGATTTTGAAAATCAAGTAAGAGAGGTAGAAGAAAAATTAGGAAGAGAAATGAAAGTGGTGCAAAAAAATTATGAGAAAAGAGTCAACAGCTTAGAGAAGGAGACACAAAAAAATACTGAAGAAAATAAAACCTTAAAAAACAGACCAGGCCAAATGGCAAAAGAGGTCCAAAAAGCCAATGAGAAGAAAAATTCCTTAAAAAGCAGAATCGGCCAAATGGAAAAGGAAATCCAAAAGCTCACTGAAGAAAATAATTACTTAAAAATTATAATGGAGCAAATGGAAACTGACTTTATGAGAAACCAAGAAGCAATAAAAAAAAGCCAAAAGAATGAAAAAAATAGAAGACAATGTGAAATATCTCATTGGAAAAACAACTGACCTGGAAAATAGATCCACGAAAGATAATTTAAAAATTATCGGACTACCTAAAAGCCACGATCAAAAAGAGAGCCTAGACATCATCTTTCAAGAAATTATCAGGTAAAACTGCCCTCATAGTCTAGAACCAGAAGGTAAAATAGAAATTTAAAGAATCTGCCGATCACTTCCTGAACAAGATCCCAAAATGAAAACTGCCAGGAATATGACAGCCAAATTCCAGAGTTCCCAGGTGAAGGAGAAAATACTTCAAGCAGCCACAAAGCAACAATTCCAGTATTGTGGAGCCACAGTCAGGATAATATAAGACTTAGCTTCCACACTAAAGTATCAAAGGGCTTAGAATGTGATATTCCAGAGGCCAAAGGAGCTAGGATTACAACCAAGAATCAGCTACCCAGAAAAACTGAGTATCTTCAGGGAAAAAAGTGGATATCCAGGGAGGTAGAGGACTTTCAAGCGTTCTTGATGAAAAGACCAGAGCTGAATGGAAAACTTGAATTTCAAATATAAGGCTCAAGAGAAGCATAAAAAGAGGAACTAGACAATGGAATAGCACAGCAGCTAGCCCATCAGGAGGACTTCTGATGCCCAGGGCTGCTTGACATACCAATAATCCTTTGCAGTGACTGAGAGTAAACCCAACTGGAAGTACAGAAAATCCAAAACTCTGAAGCCAATAAAGCTCATACCCGCCTTGAAGCAGACCAGTTGATGGCTTACGGATCTTCAAGAGACATCCTTATCTTTAGAGATTCCCCTAATTGTTGGTTATGGAGCTCTAGGGCACATCCTAGATGGTTTTGGGAGACATCCCCTTAACTTATTGTTTCTGCTTAAGCCTGGAGCCGCCAAGACTTCATACTGCCATTAATGCTTTCTTATTTGTGTATCAAAGGACCACAGCACTGAGTGAATTCCTCCCCCTATTTCCACTCCCCTGAGGAAAGGGGCTCTCTGCCTCATTCCTTTTTAGAACCTGCCCAATTCCTGCCTTTCTCCTCAATTCCCTGCCTTTTGTTAAAAAAGTATAAATACTTCACTCTTTCCTCCCCCCCTTCGAACAGATGAGAACATTGTCTCACTCTTCAAGCAAGCAAGCTCCTTCTCCAGCAATAAATGGATTCATAATCTTTGTAAAAAAAAAGAGAGAGAGAATCACATGAAGGCATTTAGCACATTTGGTGAACCCTCTCTGGTAAAACTAAAGGAGGACACAGGCAAGAGTTCAGGAGTGGTAGTCATTGGTGGTTTGCAGTCTCGATTATTGGAGGAGATCATGCACGAAGGAAATCACTGAGTCATCTCAGTCATTAGTATTTGCCTTTGGCCATTCTGGAACAACTCAAATTCAATTTATAAGTGCCCATCTACTTTGCAATCCAAGAATTTGAGCTATTTTGTAATTAAAATGATGTGGACAGTCTTGTGCAAAACCTCTTCTGGTAAAAATTCTCGTGGATTTCAAACTCAAGTTTTTTTGTATGAAGTTGGAAATAAGGCCTTACTGCTAAGATGATTCAATTCATAAATGCTTCTTCTAGGTTATAATTAGCAGTGTGGGTCTTTCCAGGATGACCAAAGAACCAACAGTGGTTTATTGTCAGCCAGCTAGTTAGAAATGGTACATCTGCTTTCTGTTTCTAGAGGGTCATTAGGTGGTCACAGGAGCTCCTGAATATTTGACTATATCAAAACCAATCCATCAGTGACTCATCCAAGTATCTTTCTTTGAATGTATTTCTCATAATGATCCCTTGCTCTACATTGTTGTATAAAACAGTCAGTTCCATACAATCTGGGATGAAGTTTCTTTGATGAGTTGCCAAGTCATTTTACAATTTTACAGTAGTTTTTCATGTCTTAAAGCCTACTTGTGTTCACTTCATGTGCAATATATGCATTTTCAAAGTATTAATGAGTGTGTCAAACAGTGTATAGTTAGCAGATGCTGAAGTACATTTGCCAGTACTTTTTGAACAATTTATATTCTCAGATTTCATTTGGAAATTTTATTTTATATTTACTAGGGTCTTTAGTTTGACAGTCCCCCCTCATATCAGTTTCCCTGATTTTATGTCCTCCTTACTAAATTACAGTGACTTTCAATTAAATAGGCCAGTATAATACAATCTCATATATGTACAGTTAGATTGCATACAGTTGACATACAATCATCTGCCTAGAAAAGAGATTGGAAAGTTCTATGCTTACTAATTGTAGCTTGTTCAGCATTAATATAAATTTCAAGTCAGGTACAAACTGATTATTAGATGAAATTGTCTTTGAAACTCTACGGGCTCTGTTCCCCACATGCTCCCTATTCCTTCCATTTGTCTTCCTTTTCTCTACTTATTTATTTTAAACTTTTTTTAAAAATGTAATTTTTTTTTCTTTTGTCCCTTCCCTTTTAGTTTTCAGCTTGGCAGATAGTTGAAAATCTCCCTTGCTCTCCTCCCCAGAACTTCTTATGTTAGTATTCTCTTCAGTGTGTATCTTACTAAAACATTTCTCTTTATTTTGTTCATTTTTTTAAAATTTTTTTTTATTAACATCTTTAGTTTTCAGCATTAATTTTCACATGCGTTTGAATTACAGATTTTTCTCCCCATTTCC
>JAQQSZ010017462.1:0-10798 GCA_028646595.1 Phalanger gymnotis | reverse complement strand
GGGGATGATAGAAGGGAGGGCAGACGGGGGAGGAGGTAATCAAAAACAAACACTTTCAAAAAGGGACAGGGTCAAGGGAACAAATTCAATAAAGGGAGATGGGTTAGGAAGGAGCAAAACATAGTCAATCTTTCACAATGTGAGTATTGTGGAAGGGTTTTACATAATGATACACATATGGGCTATGCTGAATTGCTTGCCTTCTTAGGGAGGGTGAGTGGGGAAGGAAGAGGAGAGAGAATTTGGAACTCAAAGTTTTAAAAACAGACATTCAAAAACAAAAAAAAAAGTTTTTGCATGCAACTAGGAAATAAGATACACAAGCAATGGGGCATAGAAATTTAACTGGCCCTAAAAAAGAAGAAGGGAAAGGGGGGATGGGAGTGGAGTGAGATGACAGAAGGGAGGGCTGAGTGGGGAACAGGGCAACCAGAATATACACCACCTGGGAGTGGAAGGGAGGGTAGAAATGGGGAGAAAATTTGTAATTGAAATTCTTGTGAAAATCAATGCTGAAAATTAAATATATTAAATAAATTAAATAAAATTAAAAAAAAGAAAAGAAAAAGAAAACCATTTCATTGACATCACCAAAATTGAAGTTTTAGGTGCAACTGAAAAGTTAGGCAAGTTGCTGTGTACCTTCATTTTTCCCTTCTCCATCCAGCCCAAGGAACTTAACATATTAAGCAGTTCTATTGGAAGGCTAGGGAAATTGTGGTAATCCTTAGCCATCCTTTCCCTGAGCAGAGGAAGTGTTCCTAGCTGTGAAGACAGATTGCTATCATAAATGCAAAGGATGTCCTTATACTTGCACCAGCTGACCCATTGCTATGGGACAAAGGCTACAGAATCCACATTTAATGCTGTGAGTTTTTGTCCCTCCTCAGTATCTCCTTCTCTCTTCCCTGTAATTAAATAAGCATTTGTTAAGTAGCTACTATATGAAAAACATTGGAGTTATATGCATAAGATAAAAACTATACATTTTCTGGGGCAGCCACTGGCACAGTGAATACAGCACCAGCCCTGGAGTCAGGAGGACCTGAGTTCAAATATGTCCTCAGACACTTGACATTTACTAGTTGTGTGACCTTGGGCAAGTCACTTAACTCCAATTGCCTTGCCTTCCCCCTTCCAAAAAAAAACCATACATTTTCTGCCCTTATCGAGCTTACATTCTATCAGACTGTATTACAATCCCTTGTCACAAAGAACAATTTATTAATCTCCAGCCCCCCCCCCCCGAGTTGAATGGGAACCAATCAACAAGTATGCTACTTCTGTGTGCCAGGTACTGTGCTATCCTGTTAATAAGCAGTATATTAAATATAGTATTTTCTGCTTCCATGGTGGATAATACTCAGATATGGCTACCTATGACCTAACAGCATAGATTACTTACATCACTATAGGTGACACGGTCCTAGAGAAAACAAAAACCTTTGTTATAATTTATTCATTCACATTAACTTCTTTTAAAAAACTACCTATGAGCAACAATATTAAGAAGCCTTCTGATTAGACAACTTTTACTGTGCTATCTGCCAAGAAAGCCCTACAGCAATATCAAAATATTTATGCACTAGCTATAAAAAGGTCATTTTGCTAAAAACCAAGAAGAATTCTATCATTAAATTGTGTGAGCTGAAGCGTGTTTTAGATAAATGAAGAAAATAATGCTCTGAGAGGGAAAAGGAGGGAAACTAAAATATTGATAGCATCGGGGCCCCAAGTTTTAAACCGCATAATTATTCAACTAAAAATTCACTAACACACATAGTAAATCTCTGTAAATAAATTCATTTTGATTATCCTGCTGCTGATTCAGGAACAGTTACAGCCATCAGCGCAATTACTAGCTGTTAAGCCTGAATAATGTGCTCCTGTTTAAACAGCAACACCAGAAAGAGAAATTCTCAAAAAGCTAGGCACGGCAAATAGGTTTTCTACAAAGCCAATTAGCAAGTATAATTTCAGTGGACAGTTTTCATCAAGGTAAGCTAGGTACTCATGTTAGCCTTTATTGATCTTATTAACTCCTTGCCTTGGTACTGACCTATTTCTATCTATTTTGCCTCTGATATTCTCTGGACTTTGCTCTTTAATTTCCTGTAGGATTAATCTCCAGCACAGAGAGAATGGGGATGGTGCAATGCCATGAGAGATGTTGCTGGTCACCTTTCAACTACCAACATCTGTTGCATCTTATGAGGCCTGGACATTATTAGAAGTCCATTTCAAAGCCTTTATTTGCTCTCTCTGTTACATGGGTTATGCCTCATTAGGAAAAGAAATCAATTTTTTCCCCTGTGTACATTATAAAGTAACTGGGAAGAAAATCACATTTATTGCACATTTCAAATGCCTTATGATGTATTAAATAAGGAATTTGATTTGGGATATTATTTCCTGAATTTTGCTTCCCACAGAAAAATAACTTATTTTGTCCAATTGCACTGTCACTATTCACCGTTCATGGATTTGAGTCATTATGTTTCAACATGCTGCAGTTTATAGCTCAGTCATTAAAACCACTTATAAAATTAAAAATGGTACTATATAAGAACTCAGCAAGAGAGATTTATATTCCTGGTTAAAACTATTTTTCCTTTAATGTTGAGTATATGAACTAATTTCTCTCACATACATATGCAGTCTAAACACACAGATTCGTTAGTGAGAACTGGTATTTTACAAGTGTCTTGTAAAACTCTGGTTTAGAAGTTCCTAAATAAAATTTTAAAACACTGAAAAGGGGACATAGTACCAATATGGGGAAAGTAACCATAATATTGGAAAAACCCATTCTGAATTTTCCATCCCTGACCCCCAATAATAGTTCTGTGAAAAGGAGATACTCTTCATATCTATGCATGAAATAGATGTAAGATAGCAGATACAAAGGAGGAAAATATTTTAAAAGTACAAAAAAGATTTTTTCTGCAGCTCCTCATTTTTTGGGCTAAATTGTACCCCAGTCTTGAGGCAGACCCTTGTTTCCTACATAGGTAATGCCCCCTAGTGTTTGTAAGATTACTAATACCAATGATTCTTAAGCAGCCAATCAAGAAAGTACATAATCATGTTCTTACCATTCACCTAAATGTTGGCACCCCTCCCTTAAAACTTTAAAAATTATATCTAACATGGAAAAACTAAGATTTTTATGTCTATACATTTGACTAATTTTAAAATTCAAATATTGTATGTTTTATTCTATAAATCCACAGAGTAGCAAAGAACATTGATTGATTGATTGCTATTAAAACTGCTGTGTGGCAGTGGCAAAATGGTTAGAGGTGTCCTTCAAGTCAGCAAGAATTGGGTTCAAGTCCATTTTATGACACATACTAGCTCTGTGACTTTGAACATGTCATTTAATTCCTCAGTGCCCCCAAACAATGTTCTAATACTATAAGTTACAGAAGGAGTTAAGAATCTATAGTGGGTGGAAGCAGTGTCTACAATAGTATTTCCCCATACTAATGAAATACTAAGTCCAGACCAATTAAAACTACTAAAACATCAGAAACCCACAATTTCTTTTTGTCTAATATGGTTTAACCACCTCGAAGATAAAAGAAGTAAATTTTTGCTTTAATGAAATCAAATTTCCTTTCATCAAATCAAAATTTAAATAAAACAAGTAAAACTATGTATAACAATTACACTTGTGAATGTTCTTGTTTCATACCTGTGGTTTTATAAAGAAGTTGTGTTTTGTTTTGTTTGAGTCTAATTTTATCATTATATTTGTAGTGGGAAGCCAAGGTTTTGGTGGCTGAACCACGAATCTTCAATTTTTTCCTTTTACCCTAAGGCATAATTCATGAGAAGACCATGGCACCTCCAGACAACATTAATTCCAATAACCACAAGATGAAATTCAGGAAGCTAATGAGGCAACCACAAGAACATTCACATCATTTGGTTTGGCTAGATAGTATATGAGTCTATAGTAGCCCAGAGTCAGATACAAAATAATGTCCATCTTATGAAACTGTGAATAGTATAAGATACCTTGGAATAAAGTTTCTTACAAATAAAACTAATTAAAACAATTTCCACAAGAAGTATGTATGAAGTAGAAAGAGTATACAAGTTTTAATGATCACAAGGTTAATAGAGCTTACTAGAGTCCTTTAAAAGTTCTATGCAACAGGGAACCTAGATCAAGGCATGGCTGTCTCAGATAAATTGTTTATGCTGAAGGCTAAAAGAATTACCACCATTTATAATTAAAGATATTCAGGTTATAGATGAAGAGAGGAAAGGCTACTGTGGACACAAATAGGTAATAGCTAGGATACCCTCCCCTTCTTGCTTCATGCCCCACCCCCCAAAAAGCCTCACTTTAAGTCTAACAAAGAACAAAAGTTAGAAAAACTAAAAGCATTAGAGGTGTTTTAAATTTATTCAAGAGTCTCAGAGGGGGGAAGAGATGCATTTAGGTCTGCTAGTCATAAAAATCACAGATATTTCTCTAGAAAAATCTTGGCTGCCTACAGTGTTGCTAAGTGGTCTTAAATGATTGGGCATAGGAATAAAATATGATGAAAATTCTGTTCACCTCAGGAAAATCAAACTCTAATTCCCACAGAAATTAATTGGCAAAATTGGCAAAAATTAGGTAGTTTCATCTTTAAAATACCTTAACAAGAGTATACAAAACCATACTGCAACCTGTATCTCTCTATTTGGACTTGCGATGCTCTTCTTGTACCCCACTGGCAAAGCTGGACCCGCTTACATGCCAAGATGTGTAAGACTTTGTGGAGGCCAAAGTCTTCCTGCCTCACCTCCAAAGGACTCCTTCCATTGTGCCCTAGAAACCTCTTCAACCTGGAAGCTCACTCCACCCCATACTGCTCACGTTAGAAGTACCCCCTACCCCTGTAGTCTCTCTCTCTCTCTGATTGGCTGATTCCTCTTAGAACCACATTTTAAGGAAGAGGTCCAAGACAATCATGCATTCATTTCTCTCTGGGCTGCTCTTCTGACCCTCCACTAGTCAACCAAATTTCCAGGAGGGAAACCTACATCCCACTCTTCCTACCCCATCTCCAACCCTGGGATGTTTTTAAATACTCTTTTGCTTGTTATCTTTCCCCATTAGAATGTAAATTCCTTAAAAACAGGGACTCTCTTTCTGTTTGTTTATATATTTCTAGGGCTTAGTACAGCGCCTGGCACATGGTTACGTGGTTAATAAATCCTTCTTGACTTAACTGACTTGGTAATCAAACTACGTTGTCTGACTATCCCTGTGTATGACGCAGATAGCAGAACAACACTTTTGATGGTAGCTCTTCAATTTCACCCAGTTATATATGGTTTCAAAAGTGAAGATGTAATTTTTTTCTCAGCCCCCTAGCTTCGAATTTAATTAATCATGCCTTATTGAGATTCATCTTACTCCAATGATTCAGCCCACAGTGTAGGCGCCCCTCAATTCTTGGAAGCTGCACCAGCAGAGCTGGTTCTAACACATTCAACAGGATTTATCAGTGATTTAAGTGACAAGGTATTTGTCAGCACAAGACCAAGCTGCTTAAGTTTGTAGAGGCTTATCTCTAAAAGGGTGGCCAACAGGTGACGATCTTGGAGCCACAACAGTTCATGAACACACAGGAGACCAAGTTTACTGAAGCATAGAGGAACTGAAGTACATAGAGGAACTCATGAAGATGGGAAAGAAGCATGGAATAGGCACTGAATTTGGAGGCAGAGTGATTGGGCTTAAATCCCTGGTCTTAAACACTTAAATATATCTGTATGATCATGAGCAAGCCATCTACACTCTCCAGGCCTCAGTTTCTTCAATTGTACAATGGAGGAACTGGACCCAATGACCTATAAGGTCTTCTCTAGTTCTGAAGCCATAATCCTTTGTAGCTGGTGAGTCTCACAGTAGCTATTAGTCTTTTTAAGGGCTTCTAAACAAAATATTAACTTTCAGGTAAAATTCTTTAATTCTGCTAAAGTGCATAGGAAAGAAAAAAAATGTTAAAACATTACAAAAGGAAAGTAAAGCTCCTATTGACAAGAAGCACAAGTGGAGGAAAAAAAAACAGAAGAACAACTCCCTTAACATTTCTTACTTGATTGGTCTGGTCAGGTAAGCCCCCTGATATTGGTTCAAGTGCACATCCAGAAGTTAATGTAATGGAATAATCAATTGTTTCTACATGTTATTTATTTTAAGAGCCAAATGAACCATTAACAGCCAAGATAACTACTTCTCATTCAATGTGTTGAGTGCCACATTTAAAAAAAGATTATAGCTTCTGCTTTCACACAGCAAATAGTTTATATATGACAACTACAAGAAAATTGAACACCTACAAGATACACAAAAGCACACATTCCTTGGGAGCATGACTATTCAGTTGTCATAGAGGTAGGAAAAATGTATCCATACACTTTGCCCTCACCTCAACTGTTAGAATAAAATAGTAGAAAATTCTGATTGAAGGCAAGAGAGGGCTATTATGGGCATATGAAATGGTTGAAAATTATAAGAAAAGGAGTCAATATAAGAATTGAGGTTTAACTTTTGTGAATATGAGGCGAGTAGTGAAAAATAGGAAATAAAGGAGAGATGTCACAGGTCAAAAATACTATCATTTGAACTGAACATAACAAAGCACTGCTTCTATCTGTAATATTGGGAGAAGAAGTGAGAGGACATAGGGGCATAAAAGGGATAGAACTTCATTGGGGCAAAAAGGAAAAAAGAAACATTCTGAATATATGCTATAAGGTTATGCCAGTAGGGTCATTCTAAGACTGATATGTTCAACAAACTCAAGAATCATTTCTTAAGTGTTTACAATATACAGAATAGAAGCAACCTGGCAATGTGGATAAAGAGATGATCTGGGAACCAAGAAGATCTGAAATCAAATCCTGCTGTTGACACAAACTGCTGGTATGAACCTGGGCAAGTATTTAGCTTCTTAATAAACTCAGACAACTCTCTAAGATTGTAAATTACAAAGAAAGTGCTACTCTGCATAGATAGAATGATTTTCCTGATCACTCCTGCCCTAATCCTGTACCTCCAAAGTCCCTAACAAAATGCTAGGTGCTGAGGGAAATGTGTGCACAAGACATGGTCCCTGGTCCATGCCCTCATCTCCTAAATTTGTATGATGAGGAATATACCATGAGTATATACATTAGAGAGTCTACATTTGTAGCTTCCTTAATGAAAACTCAATTGGGGTAAATTTAGGCATTTTTTCTGGAAAAAAAAGTCAATATTTGGATTTGTAAGGTCCAAGATAAGCTGGCACAAAAATGGTATAAAAATCCTTTGACCTAACTCACAATTTATACATTAAGTCAAACCAAAAATAAGTTATCAACTACTCTGTCAGTACAGAAAATCAATATTTTCCTATCATAGCATCTACTTCAGTGGTGCAAGTTCATAAATTTAGCTACTGGATTTTCTTTTCTCTTTAGTTTCTAAAGGAAGAAAATAGCTTTCTAATAGTTAATCTTAGCCACTTACTACACAGAAGAATGAAAAGTGAAAACACTGTTATTTGAATATATATGTTCACCTTGCAACAGATAGAATTCTTCATGACTGATGAATTTTATCTGGCTGAGAATTTTAGTTCTATGTGTCTAATTTTCTTCCTTAAAGATTTGGCAACCAAATAAGGTTGAAGGGATGGGGTGGAGGGACAGGCTTGATAATACTTTATATTTGTAAATACTTTACAATTTACAAAGTGTTTCACAACCCTAACTTCAGGCAGAAATTAAGCATTCATAATCCACGGGATTTTGTATATTTTGTTAATCTGAGGCAGAGACAAATTAGATTTATATAATCCAAATACATAATCAGATATTGATATAAGTGAGATTGTTGGATTTATAACTAAATAGGATTCCCAAAGTCCCTAAATCTAGTCCCCTCAGTTTACAAATAAAGAACCTGAGGTTCATTAGATAATTTTTCAACTTTCCAAAGGTCACAAAAGTTCCAGGTATCTGAGCTAGAATTTGAAATCAAGTTGCTTGACTTCAAATCCAATTTTTTCGCCACTACATCGGTTCTTACAATCAGCCATTTTTTGGGTAGAGATTTATCTACTGAAATTTGGGCTGCCTGCATATTTACTGATATTTTAAAGAAAACTATGATAATATATATTAGCTATTTTGACCTAGTCATAAAGGATGCCATATTAAAATGCCTCCCAGGGAATTTTTCACACAATCATTTCTTTCTTAAACACCAAATGTATGCGCAACAATGAGTAGAGCGATGTATCAGAATGTGGTCCTTTCTAATAGGAAACACACATTTACTTAAACAGATTAATGATTCCAATTAAATGATATGTTCATACAATGTCAAACTGCATATAACAAATCCCATTTTGTAAATTTGATCCCAGAGAAGTTTCCATGTTCATCTTCCCAGCCACACTGAGTCAGACAAATAGAAATCCACTCTGATATAGGTTTTAGGGTGTGCCTCAATCACCACCAGGACTAATTATTTGGGAAATTGTGTGATTATACATTTAAGGCTAGAAATCAGAGTCACATAGTCTTAGTATTTTTTCTAACTTTATGAAAGCTATCTAACCTTGTGTATCCTACCATATATGTCCTCCATAGGTGGCATAGTATGCTGGACTTGGAATCAGGAAGGCCTAAGTTCAAATCTTGTCCCATATACTTACTGTTACCCTGAGGGAGTCATTTAACCTCTCTCGGCCTCAGTTTCTTCATCTGTAAAATGGGGATAATAAAAGCACCTACTGCACAGGGTTGATGAGATCATATAAGTTAACATACCTAAAGCACTTTGCTTTAAAGTATCCTATAAATGCTAGCTTAAGTATTGTTAGTACATAAGAGAATTCATGTCTACAAAAGGCTTCGATCTTGCCTGAGAAGATGGCAAGTGATACCAAGGTACCAGTATAATACTTCACTGTGAATACTAAAAGTAAACCTTGTGCCGTCAGGATATAAAATGTATGATCATCTGAAAAATACCTCTATTCTAAGGTGAAAAATAAAGGAAGAGAACTGAAAAGGAAGTTTAGTACAATGGACAAGGTGATAGTTTTGCAATCACAGGACATGGATTTAAAACCTGGCTCCACCGTTTTCTACCTGCTTGATCTTGAACAAGTCGCCTAATTTCACTGAGCCTCCATTTCCTCATCTATCAAATAAGAAGGCTTCCAACTCTAAATCTCCTATCCTGTGATCATATAATCCCAAGCGCCAATGAGAAATGAGGAAGAAGGAATTTAGAGAAACAAGAAAGACTTGTAGAAACCGATGTAGCAAAGTGAACAGAACCAGGAAAATAATCTATAGAATGATTCATAAATGTAACACGATACATAAATAGAACATATACATGAATGGAACATGCACACAAATGGAAACATTATAAAAATTAAACTTGACTTCAAATAAGAATTGAGAAACTCCCTCCATTCTTTACAGAGGTAGGAGACTGATTGCAAAGCTTGCGTTTGATATGTTGGTTAGTTAAACTAAATGGCCTTTTCTCCTATCTTTGAATGAATCCTTGTTATAAATGACAGCTACCCAGGGAGCAATATGTTTAAGAATTAAGGTATTACAAAAACAAAAGGTATTGATTTTTTTAGAAAAAAATATATACCTAATTTTTTTCTTTTGTAATATGGACCTGTTATTTCATCAATGTAGGGAACTCCAAGGGTAACTCCCTCCACCAGTACAGCTTGTCAACTCATCCCCTATTTATACTTTGGAGCTTGGCCTGGACATTGAGAGGTTAAGTGACTTATACATGATCACCTAGCCAGCATACATTAAGACCAGAACTTGAACGCAGGCCTTTCTGATTTCTAAAGTCTGCTCTCTATCTACAGGGCTACATTGCTCCTCAGAGTACTCTAATTCTATGTAAAAAAAAAATATATATTTTTTTTTGGTTTTCCTACAAGGCAAAACTGAAATTTAGGAAGAAGGAAACTGCTAACAAAATAATCGAAACCAATAAAATTAAGTGACTTTGATACTCTCAGCATTGTCAAAGAAATTTAGGCAGGATATAATTCTTTTCTCTGACTTTGATGCAGCTATCACAATATGCTGTTGACAAATTTTCCACTGGGATGAGGTAAGGACAAAATTTTCATTGACTTGAGTTAACTTGCTGTTATCAGCTATTTTTACCAGTGTTTGAACACAGAACAGGCATTTAGTACATTCGTGCTGCTTGATTGATTATTCTTCTAAATACTGTATCTTATGTATCCACAGATACATATACAGGCTTCTAGGAAACATTCTGGATATAAATATTTCTTATAAACAATCGTCAGATACCCCAAGCCTCAATTTCTTCTTCAAACAAATATTTATTGAGTGCCTACTATGTGCCATTTGCTTTTCCACACACATCATGAAAAAATATAGTTGTGTTGGAAAGCAAAATGGGCTCCTTAGCACTTAGTGCACTTGAAGAGTTTGGCTTTTGTTTGTTTTGAGTAATGCTAAGCCCCAGGCCCAAACCCCTATTAGGTGTGGAACCTATGTGGGTGTGGATTGGTGACTGGGGTGGGGCCCAAGGTGGGGCTGGCTAAGAGGAGGTGCTAACTCCAGAGCCATGCCCCATTAGGTGTTAACCTAACCTATGTGGATGTGAACCTCCCAGGGTCCTAAGGGGAGGGGCTAACTCAAGAACCAATCATAGCAGCCTAAATTCTGGTCATTCAGATGACATTTGATGATGTCTGAAGCCCTATAAGAAGGGAGG
>JAQQSZ010017461.1:0-10798 GCA_028646595.1 Phalanger gymnotis | reverse complement strand
TGATTGGGGACTTGAACAAAGTAGAGCTTTTGAGGAAGCAAAAGCTGCTATACAATTAGCTCTGGATTTATGGCCTATGCAAAATGGGCCAGTGGAGTTACAAGTGACTGTGCAAGATGACTATGCGAATTGGAGTCTGTGGCACTGTCACTGCAAGCTCTGCCACAGCAGCGGTCCTCCTCCCCCAAGAACCACCAATCATGATTTCGACCCAGATCTAAGCAGGACAAAGCAAGAGGACCTTGCCCTCTGCACCAGCAAAGTGCTTCCTGCACTCCCACTCTGATCCACCACTTGATTACTTCTACTGGCTGGGCCAGGGACTCTGAGAGCAGCTGATGCTGGAACTCTGAAAGTAGCCACAGAAGCTTCCTGCTGCTGTTGCTGCCACCGTTGTGCCACCTCCACACCCCACAGGGCTGGGGCCAGACTGCTCTCACCCAGATCCAGCAGTTTTCCCACTAACCTGTTCCATCATCTCTGCCAATTTTGGGTTGAGGAATCTGGTAACTGCTAGAGTTCCGTGATTCATGGCCCCAAGCCCTGCTCTAGCCGGCTTCTGGTGTGATCTGTCCTGGTGCGGTCCATGTTGGGCTGCACTCGGCTCTCAGCACTGTGTGATACACACTTCCCAGCGACCATCCAGGCCTTCCTGGGCTGGAAACCTGCTTCTCTCTGCTATTTCGTGCATTCTACAGCTCTAGAATTTGCTCAGAGCCATTTTTACAGGTGTTTAGAGGGATTTGGAGGAGACCTTAAGCAAGTCTCTGCTTTCCAGCTACCATCTTGGCTTTTTCAGTTGCATGCCCAGTTAATTTATTTCCTTTTTCTCTATTTTATTCATGTAAGCATTTAGAAATATAAAACTTCCCCTAGGAACTGCTTTTGCTATATCCTGTAAGTTTTGATATGTTGTCTCATTGTTTTCATTCTCTTGAATGAAGTTATTGATTGTCTCATGTTTTGTTCTTTGATCCACTCATTCTTTGGGATTAGATTATTTAGTTTTGAATTGATTTTTAGTTTATCTTTCCATCGTCCTTTATTACAAATAAGTTTAATTGCATCATGATCTGAAAAGGATTCATTGACTATTTCTGCCTTTCTACACTGGATTGTGAGGTTTTTATGCCATAGTACATGGTCATTTTTTGTGTATGTGCCATGTACCACTGAAAAAAGGTGTATTCCTTTTTATCCCCATTCAGTTTTCTCTGGAGGTCTGTCATATCTACCTTTTTAAAAATTCTATTCACCTCCTTAACTTCTTTCTTGTTTATTTTGAGGTTAGACTTATCAAGTTCAGACAGGGGGAGGTTGAGGTCAACCACTAGTATATTTTCACTGTCTGTTTCTTCCTGTAACTCCCTTAACTTCTCCTCTAAGAATCTGGATGCTGTACCACTTGGTGCTTACATGTTAAGTAATGATATTACTTCATTGTTGGTGGTGCCTTTTAGCAGGATATGGTGTCCTTCCTTATGTCTTCTAATTAGATCTATCTTTGCTTTTGCTTTGTCTGAGACTAGGATTGCTACCCCTGGTTTTTTTTTTTTACTTCAGCTAAAGCCTTTTACCTCTACACTCTGTGGATCCATCTATTTGAGATGTCTTTATTGTAAACAATATATTATAGAATTATGGTTTTTAATCCATTCTGCCTTCATTTTATGGGAGAGTTTATCTCATTCACATTCAGAGTCATGATTACTATCTGTGTCCTTTTCTTCATTCTATTTCTCCCCCCGTTTAGCTTTTATTTCTTCCTTTTCCCTTCCCCTCCTCAAAAGAGTTTTACTTTTGATTACCACCTCCCTCCATGTTCCCTCCCTATCAACCCCCCTCCCTTATCTTACCCTTTTCCCTTACCACTTATTACCTCCCTTCTAATCACTCCTCCTCCCCTTTTTTCCCCTTTCTCCTCCTACTGCCTGTAGGACAAGTTTGATTTCTATACTTATCAGAGTATGTTATTTCCTCCTTCAACCAAATCTGATGAGAGTAAAGCTCAAACACTGCTCTTCTCTCTCCTTTCTTTCCCTCTACTATAATACGTTTTTGTGCCTCTTCACATGATGTAATTTACCCTTTTCTACCCCCTCCTTATGTCTTCTTCCAGAACAATCCCTTTATTACCCCTTAATTATTTTTTTTATCATCACGAGTTAATTTATACTCACACCTTCTATCTGTGAATATCCCTTTTAATCGTTGTAGTAACTATATAATTCTTAAGATTAACGTATATATATATATACGTATATATATATATATACATATATATCATATATAACTCAATGTAATCCTATATAAGGATGTAAACAGTTTTCCCCTATTGAATAGCATAGCTTTTTCCCCCAACATTTTTATGTCTCTCTTGAGTTTTGTATTTGAAGATCAAATTTTCCATTGAGCTCTGGCCTTTTCATCAGGAAGGTCTGGAATTCCCTTATTTCATTGAATGTCCATCTCCTTGCTGGAAAAGTTATGCTCAATTTTGTTGGATAGTTGATCCTTGGTTGTAGTCCAAGTTCCTTTGCTTTGCAGAATATCATATTCCAATCCCTCTGCTCTTTTAATGTAGAAGCTACAAGGTCCTGTGTTATCCTTATTATAATTCCATCATATTTGAATTGTTTCTTTCTGGCTCCTTGCAGTATTTTGTCCTTGACCTGATAATTCTGGAATTTGGCTATAATATTTCTTGGAGTTTTCAATTTGGGATCTCTTTCAGGGGGTGATTGGTGGATTCTTTCAATGACTATTTTACCCTCTGGTTCTAGGACCTTGGGGAGATTTTCTGTGATGATTTCTTGGAAGATACTTTCCAGGCCCTTTTTTCATCATGACTTTCTGGTAAACCGATTATCTCTCCTGGATCTATTTTCTAGGTCAGTTATTTTTCTAATGAGATATTTTATGTTTTCTTCTATTTTTTCATTCTTTAGATTTTGTTTGATTCTTCATCCCTCCTAGAATCATTAGCTCCTAATTGCCCAAGTCTAATTTTTAACTAATTGTTTTTTTCATTTAGCTTCTGTACCTCCTTTTACATTTGGTCAATTTTACTTTTTAAGCTGTCATTTTCTCCAATTAGGTTCTGTACCTCCTTAACCATTTCACCAATTTTACTTTTTAAAGATTTGTTTTCATCAGTGAACTTTTTTTCCATTTTTTCTCTTACCTCTCTGGCTTTTAAAATCCTCTTCGAGCTCTTCCAGGAGTGATTTTTGGGCTTGAGACCAGTTCATATTCAGTTTTGAGGTTTCAGATGTGGGTATAGTGTCAATGCTGTCCTCTTCTGAATTGGTATTTTGATCTTCCCCATCTCCATAGTAAAAATCAATGGCCTTTGTTTTTCTAAATTGCTTGTTCATGGTGTTTGTCTTTTTCCTGAGTTTTAAAGTGTATCTCTGCTTCTGGGGAACAGGGGGCTCTGTCCCAAGTTTCTTGTGCTGGAAAGTGGGGCCCTGGTTACTGGCTTTATGTGCTATGGCCTCTGGTTTTCCCAACTAGAGGCTATATAATGTTGCCGTTCACCTGGTGCTGAGCTGAGGCTGGCTGGTGTGTGCCAAGGATCGAGGCCCAGTGAAGTCTTTCTGAGTTTCCCCAGGGATCACAGTATGAAATATGGGGGAGGCATGGTCTGGCTGCTGGAAGTCTCCTCTTCCCCTAGGGCTGTGTTATATAGCATGGGTGGTCTTAGCTGTTGTCTTCGCTGGTGTTTGCTAATTCCCCTGGCTGTGCAAAGGCATGCCTGGGGTTCTGGTGATGCACTTGCTGGCTCCTCCCCTCTGGGGCTTAGGAACTCCTGCTGATCTGCCGAGGTGGGGCTTGCTGAGATGCCTCCTTTCCTACACTGGTCTCTTTCCTTCACCACAAGAGGAGGTCTACTTAGCTTCTTGAGCTAAAAGACTACTGAAACCCCACTTCTGGCTCCTGTGTTCCTGGGTTTCTCCTAGGGCAGTATTCTCTGTTTATTCAAGGGAGGGATGAGAGATGTTTTACTTGGTCATCGTGGCTCCTGGATGTTCAAGAAGGTGAGTTTCAAACCTTTGGACTGTGGACTGATAGCTCCAGAAGCAGCTGTTGTTGCTGCTGCAGGCTCCGCACTTCTTTCTCAGTGAGCTCCAACAGACTCTCATCCTGCACTAAGAGGCCTGGGGATCTCCACCACAGCTGTCAATTCAGCCCTGGGCCTGCTCCCACACCCACTCCAGTATGCTTTACCAGTACTAGTTCTGTATTTCAAAGAGATCAAATAAAAAGGAAAAAAGGACTTATATGTACAAAAATATCTTCAGTAGTTCTGTTTGTTGTGTCAAAGAATTGGAAATTGAGGTGATGCCTATCAATTTGGGAATGGATGAACAAGTTGTCCTGTATAAGTGTGATGGAAAACTCTTGCGTTATAAGAAATGATAAGCAGAATGCTTTTAGAAAAACATGGGAAGATTTATGTCAGCTGATACAAAGTGAAGTGAGCAGAAGCAAAACAACATTGTACACAGGAACAGCAATATTGTAAGATGATCAATTATGAATGACTGAGCTCTTCTGGTCAATACAATGATCCAAGACAATCCCAAAGGATTTATGATAAAGAATTGATCAAAACTGAATACAGATCAAAGCATTTTTTATTGTATTTTTCCTGAGTTTTTTGTCTTTGTTTTCTTTTGCAGCATGGCTAATATGGAAATATATTTTGCATGACTTCACATATATAATCTATATCAAATTGAATGCCTTTTCAAGGACGACTTAGGGAAGGGAGGGAGAGAGAGAATTTGAAACTCAAAATTTTAAAAAAATGAATGCTACATTTTTTACACACTATTGAGAAATATTTAATGCAATAAAATATATTGGAAAGAAGTAATACTGAAGTCTTTTAAATACCTAAAACATTGGCACATCACATTTTAATTCCACTTCACTCCTTATGTCTTTCGCATTCCATCCATCATGATGAGATGCACTTTCCCATGAAGGGCATTCTGTCTTCTGTCCCAGTGTGTTTGCACAGTCTATATTCCATACCTGAAATGCTCACTCTCTTTACACTTGCTATTTAGAATCCATAGCTCCTTTCAAGTTTCATTACCAGCGATACCTCAAACATGAAAAATTTCTTAATTCTACAGGGGTTTATGTTCTACAGTTATCCCTTCCACATTGCAGAGGGTTAGGGATGTGGCACCCCCATGATGTGGAGAATCCTCCTAAAAATTTTTGGGCCTCCCTTCATACCAAAGAAGATATCTGAATTTTTTATTTTTCTTTTATGGGGGTATTCACACTAGCTTATTGTAAAATTTGGTTATGTATTTCATCATATCTTAACTTTAAGAAATTGTGTATAGTTATGACTTTAAAAGATAAAACATGTTGAGATAATACAATACCATATACATTATATATATTATGCATTTCTGAGTTTCTACACTTTTTCTTTGTTTTCTGCTGGTCTTTGTGTGTCATCTGCGTCTTCCATAAAATTCCCACAAAATTCCTATTTTGTTTCTTATGCCAACCTACAATATACTGAGACTGTGATGGAGAAAGTCATGATGTGGAAGGGATATCTGTACTAGTCTATTCCACACATTATTGTATTTTTATTTTGTATGTATTTTGAACTTATTTATTTTTGCCCATCTTGTTTTTCCTTGGTAGAATGAACCTCTTTGAGGACAGGAGTATTGTGTCTTTATTTTTTATTTTTTCCTTTGTATTTCCAAGACCTAGCCTAGTTTCTGTCACATAGTATATCTTGAGAAATATTGCTTAATTGTATTGAATAGCAAACAATCTAAGACAATATTAGCTAATTGAATGATGTAAGGAGCATTCTTTTTCAGATAGGAGATGGATTATTTGACCAGTGAGGTCCTTTCCAATTATGACATTCTGTGTTTTTGTGAGAATACAGTATAGGTTTGGGGACACAAAATCATTTAGTAATGTTGTAGCATGGAGGGAACTAATATGAGGTCAGACTGGAAATGTGCCAGATTGGGAAGGGGATGTTTTCCAGGGAAAGAAATGTGAAGTTTTCTTCTTAGGCAACTGGGATTCACTGAAGGCATGTGAGCAGAGGAGTTACATAAAAAGCTCTAAGACTGAGAAGCATTGTCCTGTCAGTAATTTAAAGTACAGACTGGAGAAATCGAGACACAAGAATGCCTTTTAGGAAGAGTCTTCTGCATTGGTCCATGAGTGGCATTGGGAATAGAGAGGTAGGATCAGTTCAAGAGAGATTACAGATGGAAGGGAAGGAATGAGTATTTATTAAGTGTCTGACTGGATATGAGAAAAGGAGAAAGAAAAGTCAATGAAAACTCTAAGGTTTATAATATGGGATTCAAGTTGAATGGTAGTGTCACAAACAGTGATGGTAAAAGAGGAGCAGATTTAGTAAGAAAGAAAGAAAGAAACAACTTTGTGTATAGTATGTAGTGCCTGCCAAATAGCCATTCAGGCAGTAATTCATCAACTACTTAAATTCCTACTTTAAACTCAGTTATCAGCATTTAGTAAACATTTACAATGTGCCAAACACTGTGCTAATTGTTGGGGCTACAAAAAACATGTTCCCAGCTCTAAAAGAGCTCACATTCTAATGAAGAAAAACATGCCTCCTTCCCTCCCCCAAAACACCTTGTAAATGCAAGATAGACACAGTGTGTGACCGGGGATACAGAGACAAATTGAAACAGTCCTTTGCCCAAAGAAGTTTATTGGGGGGGGCGGGGATTATGCACAGAGAAAAATAAATTCAAAATACATACAAAGATATTTCTGCTGAAAATATAATTTAGGACCTGAGAGCTGCATGTCCAAAATTCAGGAGAAATGTCAGGCCTGGAAATATATAGCATAATTAGAGATACCGGAATCAATCAGATTGCTGAGAGTATATTGAGAGCAAAGCTGTGCAATCTTTAGAAGTTCTCATTAAGGGATCAGGAAGATGACGAGGAATTGGAGAAGGAAACAGAGAAAATTGGAGGACAATTGGGAGAATGAAGCCAGGGAAGCCAAGAAAAAAATCGATGAATAAAAAACAATTCATAGTGTCAGAAGCTATAGAAAACAGAGGGAACTAAAAATTCTCTTATCTCTCTCTCCCTCCCTCCATATATATGCACCTATAGGTAGGTAGGTGGCACAGATGATAAAGTGCAGGCCTAAAATCAGGAAGACCTGAGTTTGGATACTTACTAGCTGTGCGACCCTGGGCAAACCACTTACCTGTTTGCCTCAGTTTCTTCATGTATAAAATGAACTAGAGAAGGAAATGGCAAACTGCTCTATTGTCTTTGCCAAGAAAAACCACAAATGGGATCACAAAGAATCAGATATAACTGAAAAAGACTAAACAATGACAACAACAAAATATATACATATGTATGTATACATACTTATATGTAATGATATATATTTACATATAGCCATCAGATAAAGCTATTAGTAGATCATTTGTTGTTATTCACTCATGTCAGATTTTATATTCTTGGGATCAAAGATCACTGCAGATGGCAACAGCAGCCATGCAGTTAAAACACACTTGTTCCTTGGAAGAAAAGCTATGGCAAATCTGGAAAGCACATTAAAAAACAGAGATATGACCTTGCCAAAAAATGTTCATATAGTCAAAGTGATGATTTTTCCACTAGCAATGTATGACTGTGACAGCTGGACTATGGTCCAGCTATATAAGGAAAACTGAGTACGACAGAATCAATGCTTTTGAATCATGGTCCTGGAGAAGACTTGAGAGACCCGTGGGCAGCAAGGAGATCAAATCAGTCAATGCGTAAAGAAATTAATTTAGACTGTTCATTGGAAGGTCATATACTGAAGGTGAATCTTAAATACTTTGGCCACATAATGAGAAGATGGAACTCACTGAAAAAGACCCTGATATTGGGAAATATGGAAGGGAAAACAAGAAGGGGATGGCAAAGGATGAGATGGAAAGGTGATGTTGGATAGGTGGCATCATATAAGCACAGAATATGAGCTTGCACAGACTTTGGAAGGCAATGGAGGATAGAGAAGCCTGGTGTTTTATTGTCCATGGGGCCACAAAGAGTTGGACATGACTGAGCAACAACATCACGATCATTTGTAGCTGTTGCAATAAAATGGTGAAAGGTTGAGGTAGGACTAAAAGGTGAAGTAGAAACACCCTGAATAGACAACTTTTCCCAAAAGTTAAGCAGTAGAAGGAATTAGAAAAACAGGATAAAATCACAAAGGTTCAAAGGAAGACTGCTTTATGGTTAGGGAGGCATGCTTGATTTGCTTTAAATTTATTCATAAGAGTCTTTCTAGGTTTTGCTGAAACCAACTCTTTTGTGATATCTGATAGCACAATAATCTTCCCTTACATAAAAAAGTTGATTTACCACATCCTAATTCATAGACACTTTTGTTTCCAGCTCTTTGCTACAACAAAAGAAGCTCTGAAATTTGGCTGTGATATTCCTGGAAGTTTTCATTTGGGGATGTCTTTCTTTTAACTTCTATTATACCTCTGGTTCTAGGATATCAGGGAAGTCCTTTATAATTTCTTGCAAAATGATATTGAGGTTCTTTCTTTGAACATGGCTTTCAGATAGTTTAATAATTCTTAATTCTTCTTCATCCATTTTCTAAGTCAGTCATTTTTCCAATAAGATATTTCACATTTTCCTCTACTTTTTTCAGTCTTTTGATTTTGTTTATTGTTTCTTGATGTCTCGTGCAGTCGTTAGCTTCCTCTTCCCCAATTCTAATTTTTAAGGAATTATATTTTCTTCATTGAGCTTTTGTTTCTTTCTTTCCATTTGGCCAATTCTCCTTTTTAGGGAGTTATTTTCATCAGTGAAGTTTTGTACCTCTTTTATCATTTGGTCAATTCTGTTTTTTAAGGGATTTGGTATTTTTTCTGCCTCTTTTAAGAGGCCACTGGACCCAGATGGCTCTAGAAGAGAAAGTGAGGTTGATGACTTTGCACAGTCCTTCCTCACTTAAATCCAGTTCATTTGAAAGTCATTGCATCATCTTCCTGATGTCATGGTCCTCTTTGAGGATAAACTGCAACCAGTGAGTAGTCTGAGCTGCCCTCTGGGGACCGAACTGGCCAGTTTCAGTTGGCCGACTCAGCTCCTCCCCTCTCCTCTTTGCTCTGTTCTCTCTCCACATGGAATATCATGACATTACCTGAGGGTGATGTACCCAAAGGAAGGTAAATTTTGAAGGCTGAAACCTACCTAAATATCTTAGGGTTCACTGGCTAGATTTCTTTCTTAAAGACCATGCCTTAAACCCAATTCACTCTGGTTCTCATGGATTGGCCCACCATAGGTCTCTACCCAAGCACCATTTAATGTTCATTATTTGGGACCTGATGGCTCAGAGTGAACGAAAATAGTAATTGTTTCTCTTTTGGCCAGAAACCTTGAGGGTCTTCCACTTCCAGATTGATTTTGTTTTTGGATTAAAGGGGCCATCCCTTGGCTCATTTCTTAGATAGCCCTAATCACTCAATGGATATTGCCTCCGTCAAAGTGAGAATTTTGCTTAAAAAGGCCAAGGTCTCCCACTGCATTGTGGGCCATCTCTAGTTGTCCTGCCTCAGGAGGAGAGCATGGATTGTCTTATTGTCCATCTCTATATCTGAAATAGCTAGCAAAGAATTTTGTACATATTAGGAATTTAATGTTTGCTGAGTTGAACTGAATTTTTAACTAAATCATCTGAAAAAGGCCAATTTAAAAGTTCCAAGTCCACATTGAATGTTTATATTGAAAGTCTAGCTGTATCTTAAGCTCTCTATAAGACATATATGCTTATATCTATGTTTTACACACATATGTATATGTGCAAATACAATATATGTATATATTATGCGCATGCATGCATATATATGCATGTATGTGTAAAAGTTAAGGTAGTAAAGCATAGACAATTCAGTGTACTACATTTAAGGAAGTGATGGAGAAAATATTAATAATGCAGATTAAACAAAAGGTGTGTCGTGTACGTTATTTTTGGGAGAGAGCCAGTTGTTATTTATCAGCACACTTCTTTTTTTCTTTTGGAGGGGAGAAGCCAGGGCAATTGGAGTTAAGTGACTTGCCCAAAGTCACACAGCTAGTAAATGTGTCAAGTGTCTGAGTCTGGATTTGAACTCAGGTACTGCTGACTCCAGGGCTGTTGCTCTACTCACTGCACCACCTAGCTGCCTCTATTGGCACACTTCTTGTGTGACTTGGGAGACTTGAGCATGTTTGAAGGCTATAGGAAAAGAATCAGTATGTGAGGAAAGGTCAAATATTAGGGAAAAGATGGAGGTGATTGAAGTTTAAATCCACTTGGTAAGACAAGGGATGGAATCAAGGGCACATGAAAAGGATGGGGAGCCTGGGAAGAATGCAGTCCATTTTGTTGTTAGTCAGTCAATAAGTATTTATTAATTACTTACTATATGAGACATTACCCCCAAATGTTGAGGAGTGAAGGAAAAGAAAAAAACAACAACCCAATATCGTTTCCCTAAATGTTGAGGAGAGAAAGAACGGTGAAAAAACCCCCAATATCTTTTTCTTCAAGGAACTCCTATTCCAAGACTGACAGAAGGTGCAGTTTGTGCTTAGTCTTTTTTTTTTAATTTTATTTTTGACATGTTTGGTTTTCAGCATTGATTTTCACAGGCATTAGAATTACAAATTTTCTCCCCATTTCCTCCCCCCCACTCCAAGATGGTGTACACTCTGGTTGCCCTGTTCCCCCGTCTGCCCTCCCC
>JAQQSZ010017460.1:0-10798 GCA_028646595.1 Phalanger gymnotis | reverse complement strand
CATTTCTGTGTAGAGCCAATCTCTCTCTTGTCCTTTGACTTGGGACTGTAATATTATGTTGTTTGACAATCCCCGTGCCCTAGCTGTAGTACCTCCTCCCCAGTTCTTTAAATTTGTGTGCCTCAAAAATAATCATGGGTCTTTCTGCACTAACTTAAGGTTCCCTACTATAGTCTAGCTTTAACATCTCCTGGGATGTTCTCCATTATGGAATCTATCCCTCCACTAGCTCTGAACATTTTTCTTAGGTTACCTCTCAATTGATAACACCCATATCAGAAGGTTTCCTCTTTGTTCCCCTTTCCCTGGGGGTGGAGTTGGGAGTGGTGGGTCATTTGTCTCTAGATCTCCAGGGTCATGGGATAGGGAAATCCAGAGCCAGCTCTGAGTTCAGCTGTCCTGGATGGTGGGGTTTGTTTTCTCATCAGAATAGATGGGGTTATGCAAGCGAGGTGCCAGGTCTTACAGTGGCAGGGTCCTCTTTCAAACCCAGGAATCAGAAACTGCCAGCTCAGCTCTCTAATTATTAACCCTGTTGGATTTGGAAAGTCCAGGGAGGGCCTGAGCCTGAAGCTGGGCAGAGCTGCTGACCATAAATGGACATTTATCCGGAACCCACCCCTGGGGTTTCCTTGGTAACAAGTTGTAAATATGGGTTGAAGGAATCTTACCGAGTAGGTCTGTTGTGGGAAGGGCCCCAAAGGTGTCTGTACTTCTTTGTTTAAAGCACCAAGCCCAGGAGCTTCCTCAACCTTTCTCTGGTCCCGAGCGCCTGGCTCCGTTGTCTATAGGTGCTCAATATCAGGAGTTAAACCAAGTGGAAGCAGGACCATGGGGTGTGTGTAGGTTTGTGCAACATTACTGAAACAACCAGGAGTCAGTGACGTCCTGGTGACCCACCGCCTTCTCCTGTTGCCATTTTCTACCAATATTTATTACTGCTGCTGTACTCTGGGCACTGGGTGGGGGCACCCAGACTACTCTGGGCCTGCAAAGCTCTCCTCCTTACCTCTGAGCTTGGAATCACTAACTTCCCAGAAACCCATCCCAATCCCTCCAGCTGCCCTCCTCCCCCACACCAGTGACTTTGGATTCACTTTGTAGATATTTTTTATTCACAGGGTATAGTGTTGTTTCCTCAAGTAGAATGTAAGCTTCTTAAAGCGCAGGGATTGTTTCTTTTTCTGTCTTTGCATCCCCAAACCTAGTTTTTGTAGGCATTTAATGTATGCTTATTAATTAATTGATTTGAAAATTAATGAGCCCCTCGAGGACTGGAATTCTACATTACAACCTAATTAGGGAGATGGGACATATGTCCCACTCCCTACCCCCTTTTTAATTAAGAATGGCCAGGTAATAGATAAAGGCCCAAAATGCAGTAGAAGTTCCTGCCATCTGATCCACTGACCCACTTTCTATCCTTGTCTCTCAACCTACCAGCCTAGGTCCCGTGTTCTTAGGGATTTTTTTTAAGTCACCCGGCTGGAGAAAATCAGGAGAATCAGCCAATTAGGTCAACCACAAATTTCTATTTTAAGCTTTAACTGGGATCTCATGATTGCACAGGAGTCCTTTTGTCTAAATTTTATTGACCCCTCCCTCTCATGTAACCCAGGCCTACTGTTCCAAACCTTGTCCTCAAACCTCCAACTGGGCTTCAATCCCCAGCAGAGGGTCTCCCCTCTGCCAGGAGGCTGAGGCCATCCATCCTGAGCTGCCTCATCTCCCCCTCTTCAGTCCTCTCTCACTCCCCATTCTGCCCTTTCCTCCTGTCTCAAAGGGTGAAGTCACTGTCTTTCTTTCCAAGGCTAACCCTCTCGTTTGTCTATGTCCTTCTTGTGTTTTCCAGGACTTTATTCAACAAACATATATAAAGTGCCTACTCTGCAGAGATGAAAACACAACTAGACTCTGTCTGCTCCCTTAGGAACATATATTCTACTGGGGATGCAACATGTAAATAGATAAGTGAGTGCAAGATAATATAAGGAAGGAGAGAGTTTTAATCGTTGAGGTATAGGGGTGCTGGGACTCCAAAATAGTGACAAGTGGGTCCTGCAGGAATGAATTCGACCCAAGCCTTCTTTCGGCCGAAGAAAAACAAAATTTACTAAAAATCCGCCATATCGGCCAGACATGGGATCTCAGCATTGGCTAGAGTCTGAGCACCTTCATTGAAACAAGATGAATCTTTTATACAGAAGACTGTGGGAACAGAGAAGGGATCTATATGGAATTAAGGAGTGGTGGGCTAGGGTGGAGCCAGGTGCAGACTATGAAAGGGCAGCTAATTAACTGAGCTGGGCTGATTGCCCCAGGTGAACACCTGTGACCTGAGTCTTGTAAGAAAGTCCGGGGGCTTTTCCTTTTGGGGGTCCAAATCCCAAAGACATGGTCTTTTCCTTTTAGGGGTTCAGATCCCATCCCCATTATAATGATTAGGGGAATCATGAAAGACTTCCTGGAGGAGGAGGTACTTGAGTTGGGCTTTGAAGGAAGCTGGGGATTCTAAGAAGTTGAGGGTCTACATTCCAGATGTAGGGTCAGCCTGCTTGAAAGCTTGGAGACAGGAGAAGAGCATGGAGGAAGGTAATTTAACTGAAGGGTAGAATGTAGGATATGTGAAAGGGAATGAAGTGAAACAAGGCTGCATTGCTCAGCTGGAGGCAGTTTGTGAGGGCTGTAAATGCCAGGTGGAGGAGTTTGTCTTTTATTCTAGAGGTAATAGGACCCCTGAAGATTCTTGAGTGACGTAGACAGAGCTGTACTTTAGGAAGATTATTTGGCAGCTTATCGGAGTGCTGATTAGAGAGGAAAAGGGGGTTCCTAACTTTTCATGTGTCATGAACCCCTCTGTCAGTCTGGGAAACCTTATGGACCGCTTCTCAGAATGTTTTTAAGTGCATAAGATTATAAAGGAAATCAATTACATTGGTTGTATGTATAATTATCTATCTACATACATATATGTGTAAGTGTGTGTGTGTACGTATGTGTATACACACCAAGTTCATAGACCCCAGGTTAAGAACCTCTGACTAGAGAGGGAGGGTGACCCATGAGGTGCTACAGCCATCGTCCCTGAGAAAGGTTAGGAGGGACCTGGGTTAGGGTAGCCTTGGTAATAGGGAGAAAGTAGTGGGGAAGAGGGGGTCCGATGCTCATCTTTCCCTTCTCATTCATCGTTATCCTTTACACTGGCTTCTCTTCCTTTCTGCCTGCAAACACAGCGTAGTGCATAGAAGTGCTCAAGAAAGTTGTAGAATGCGATTGTGAATTGAAGTGCTTACTTCCCTAAAAGTGAAAAATCCCTTGATTTCCCCCAGATTGCTGGGGTTCTTGATTCTTTTGCCTCCTTAAGACTGTTGTCTTGTTTTCTCCTCCTCTTTGTAGTCAGACCTTTAGAAATAGTGGCCAGTGTTTGATGTATTCGTTTCCTCAGTGCTCAGCAATCTGGTTTCTTCTGTCCTCACCTTCCTGCTGAAAACGCTTCCTCAAAGGTCACTCAGTCACCAAACCCAGTCAGTGTCTTTTCACAGAAGGTGGTATGCTGTGGTGGAAAAAACACTGGTTATGGAGTCAGAGGATCCAGGCTCAAAACCCACCTCTGACACCTACTGTGTGACCTTGCCCAAGCCCCTTACCTTCCCTTGGCCTCGTCTGTAAAATGGGCAGAGAGGAAGGGTGGGGTTTGCATCAGACAGCCTGTGAGATGCCTTCCAGCTAGAGCGGTCCAATCCATATATGCATATCATCCCCTCACCTGGCAAGTGATCATCTGGAATTCACTAGAAGACATCCAGGAATGGGGAATCTGCTACTTTCCTTGGACAACTCAGTCCACTCTGGGAGTGCTCCAATCTCTGGGGAATTTTTCCCATCAAGCTTAAATTTTCCCCTTTGTAACTTTCGCCCACCATTCCTATTTCTGCCTTTTTGGGCGAATCTATTAGTCTTTCGTGTGAGAGTCTTTCTAATACAAGAAGTCACAATTGCACAATTGTCATGTCTACCCTAGGCAAACATAGAGATATAGTTATCTATCTACATAATATGTGTGTGTATGTGTGTGTGTGTGTGTGTGTGTGTGTGTACACATCAAGGGAGTCTAGGCAAACATCTCTACCTGCTTCCTTTGACCATTCTTTACATGGCATAGTTTCCAGTACCCTCGACATCTTGGTCATCCCGCTCTGCACATTCTCTCATTCAGCAATGTTCTTCCTAAGAGGTGAACACAGTCAAGAGTGGTTTGACTAGGACAGAGTGAAGATGTGTTATCACTTCCCTTATTCTGCATTTCTCTCAGTGGCCAAATTCGCCATAACCTCTTTGGTTACCACATCACCCTGTTAACTCATATTGAGCTGGCTCTATGTTAACCCCTTTCCCCCTCCAGTTCTTATTCCACCATCTTGTATTTATAAAATTTATTTTTTTCTTGTCTTCCCAAGTGTTGGAACTTACATTTATCTCCATTGGATTTCATCTTATTAAATTTGGCCCACTGTTCTAGCCTGTTGGGATTTTTTTGAATCCTGTCCGTGTTGGGCAATTTGTTAGTTCCAAGCTTGATGTCATCTGTAGATTTGATTAGCATGCCATCTAGGTCTTCGTCTGTCACTAATAAAAATATAGAAGTAGCACAGGGCCAAGGACAGATTGCTGAGGTTTTCTCCCACGTGCCTTCTTCCAAGTTGACATGGTGGATAAAGTCCCCATTACCTTTTGTCTAGACTCGCAGGAGTCCCCTGGATTTTCCCCTGTGTCCAGGCTCTGCCTTGACCAGCCCATCCTTTGTTTTGCCACCATAATAATCTTCTTAATGTATCCCCGGGGTCAGAACACACCCTTGCTCAAAAACCTTCAGAGGCTTCCTACAGGCTTAATAAAAACAAAAACCCGAAATGTCTTATCATGGTATTCAGGGCCCCTCATGACTCCCTTCCAGCCTAATTTTGTACTGCTCTCCACACACCCTGTATTTCAGTTAATTTTTAAAGAGCTTTTACAAGAGTGACAAAGAGAAGATAGCGCAAGAATGTCCATTACAAACATCCCTTCTCAAACAATGGGCACACTCTCAGTCCCAACCCAGGGAAAGTAGGCTCAAGTTTAAAGCATTTGTTGCTCAGCTCTTCTGAACGTGTCCTAGCGCATGACGTAAGTCACTCCCTGGCTGGTGAGACTCGGCATCTTGGCTGCAGGGTCAGGCCAGTCCTGGACTGGGCCCCGGTTGCTCCTTGGCTCTGCTGGCAGACCAGGCTCAGCTAGCATTAGCTGCTCTTCTGAACTTTCAAAGCTCAAGAGCGTGGCCTAGTCCATTCCATCTCTAAAAATCCTTCATCTGTGGCAGCAGAAAAAGCAATGGATACACTAGGGAAAGAAGCAACCCCAGGGTCATGTACTCATTGCTTTTTTATTAATCTGAGTGGAGGCCCTCTGGTGCCACGTCTCTCAGCAACAGCAGGGCCAAGTCCTCATGACTCTATGCTAGCTTTGGATGAGAGGCTCAAGGTGTCCCCTTCCTTGAGAAGCAATGGCGCTTGTCTTCCTCAGTCACCATCAGGGAAGGAAAAGCTACTGGCAATTCCACAGTCTTACCCTATTCCCTTTTGCTTCTGTGCATTGTTGCTGTGTAGTTGCTTTAATTGTGTCTGACCCTTTGGGGTTTTCTTGGCAGAGATGCTGGAGTGGTTTGCCATTTCCTTCTCCAGCCCATGTTATAGGTGAGGAAACTGAGGCAAACAGGGTTAAGTGACTTGCCCAGGGTCGCACAACTAGTAAGTGTCTGAGATCGGATATTTTGGGGTATAGCATCCCCCGTCTCTGGAATGGACTTACTTCATGTTGCCAATTATTGCAGTCTTCTCTTCCTATAATGCAAAGCTTGGGTATTGTCTTGTTGGTGAAAACTTTCTTGAGCTCTTTAAACTAAAGGAGATAAAATATTTCCCTATTATTACTGAGGTCTAGTAAGAATATTTACATGGTGTTTTACAAATCCAGTCTAGATGGCTTTAATCTGAAAAAGGGAGAGGAAGGAAGAAAACAGCCTTCATACATCTACTCTGTATCAGTTAAAATACCCAGAAGTTCGCAGGAAAAAAAACTAGAGGAAAGGACCTAGGAGTGAAACCCATGGCTTCAAACATCTGTTTAAAGTTCAAGCAATAAACAAAGGGAGTTTTAGACATTCTAAAGCAAGGAGGCAAATCTGACCGCCCTCAAGGTATCACTGAGATTTGATGACTCCGTATGGGTAGAGGGTGACTCTGTGCGGCCAGACTCTTGATGGCTATAGCCCTAGGTAAGAGCAGGGTGGGTCATCATGGTCCTGGAGAGTATTTGACTAAAGATTCCCAGAAGGAGAAATACAGGATGTCTCCAAAGGCTCGTTGCAGTTTTAAGCTTGAATAGCTTGAAGCAGTCTTGCTTTGAGAGCGTACTATAAACCATAGTTCTGGACAGGAAGAGGAAACGAAGAGTTTGGGAAATAAATCATAAGCTCAGCACAGGGACGTGCTCTTGTATTATAGAGGACTTCAGACACCTGCTGACATCTTTCTATCAGAGGCAGGGCGGGCAGTGATTTCTTAACATCCCTTAATGACTTATCCTTCAAAAGGTGAATTAAATGACAAGGGAAAATTCTCTTGTGGATTTGATTTCTCACCAACTAGGAAGAAATGGGTCCTATGGTGGAAATGATAGAAACCAGAGGGAATGTGACCATCCCCTCTTAGAATTTGTGGAAAAATATCTCCTGCTAATCTTATGGAAAAGCTGGAGAGGTGTGTGTTGCTTTTTTGGTTGTGTCCAACTCTTTGTCATCCCGTTTGAGGTTTTCTTGGCAAAGATACTGGAGTGGTTTGCCATTTCCTTCTCCGGTTCATTTTACAGATGAGGAAACTGAGGCAAACAAGGATTAGGTGACTTGCCCAGGGTCACATAGCTAGCAAGTGTCTGAGGCTGGATTTGAACTCAGGAAGATGAGTCTTCCTGACTCCAGGCTTGGCACTCTATCCAATGAACCACTAGCTAATAGGACAGTTGGATGGTTTTAGAACTGGTTGAATTGGTCAGAAACCAAAGAGTCTGTTGCCCTAGGGATTTGTGCTTATCTGTGTGCTGTTTGACATTTTTTGTCAGTGACTTGGATAAAGGCAGAGACGGCATCCTTTTGAAATCTGTGAGTGACATAAAGCTAGGAGGGAGAGCCAATGTGCAGAATGGCAGAATCAGAATTCCAAAATACTTTGGCAGGCTAGAACGTTGGGCTGAATCTGATATGTTGAAATACAACCAAGGTCAATGTAAAGACTTGGGTACAAAGAATCGACTTCACAAATATAAACTAAAGGAAGTATACTTAGATAGCAGTTTGCCCATAAAAGATCAGAGGGCTTTAGTGGACTGCAACATCTGATTTAGGGATGTGATGTTGGTCTGTATTAAGGCATAACTTCCAGGGATAAGGGAGTGACCATTTTATTTTCTTCTGCCCTGGTCCAACTACTTTTCAGGGCACCACAGTTTAAGAAGGACATAAGCTAGAGAGCATCCAGCAGAGGGTGGAGGTTCTCAAGTCCGTGTTCTACGTAAGGACTGATTGAACTCAGACTGTTTAACTAAGAGAAAACTTGGGAGTGTAGAGACACATGTAAACATCTGAAAGGCTGTCATGTGTGAAATAGAAGTTAGATTTGTTCTGCTTGAGGTAGAACTAGGATCCATGGGTAGGAGTTGCAAAGAGGTAAATTTAGGCGTGATATAAGGACAAGCTCGCTTCAAAATAGTTATTTTTTATTTTTTGTTGCTCTGCACTTTACAAACATCAGTTATAAGCTCCTGGAGGGCAAGGATTGTCTTTTGCTTCTTTTTGTAACTTCAGGCTTAGCACAGTGCCTGGCACATAGTAGGTACTTAATAAATGTTGATTGATTGACCAATTAACATGGGAATTTCTACCCACACAAAATAGAAAAAGATTTTATATGAAACCCTGAATCTTTACTATAAACAGCTTACTTTTTTTTTTTTTAAAAAAGCATTTAACAAATTCAGCGTGCTTGTTGGTATTCCCTTCTGGAGCTCCTTCTTTTCTATGTGGTTTTTGGGGCCTCATCACTCTCAATGACCTCCATTCTCCCCAAATCCCCATACCGAATTAAAAAAAATAACCCACAGAGTAACAACCAAAACAAAGCAAACAAACCCTCCTCCCTTGGTTAAATAGACCCCATTACAGTAAAACAAATCCACACCCATTAGCCATGTCTGAAAATGACTCTCTGATTCATTATCTCATATCCATCATCTCTCGGCAGGAGGTGGGCAGCACACTTCCTTGTAGGTCTTCCAGAGTCAAGGTTTGTCATCCAGTCACCCAGAATTCTTTTCTTCTTTTAAAGTAGGAAAATCTTGCTAATTAGGAGCAGAGCAATGCCCAGGTGGGATGGGTTGCCTCAGGAGGTGTAGCAGATTCCCCGGCAATGGAAATATTCAGTCAGAGGCAGGAAGACCCACTTGCTGAGTGTGTTGTAGGAATCTTTTTATGCTTATTTATTTCAATGAATAAAATTTTGTTTTTTTTTCCCTACCTCCCACCTCCATCCTACCAAATGAAAAGGGGGCAGGGTTTCTGTTTTCAAATATGATTTGTAGAAGATGATTTTTGAGGTTTCCACCAAGCTGGAAGGGCAGCCGGGGGCGAGGGGTCAGGGCACAGAATGGATAGAGTGCTAGGCCTGGAGTCAGGAAGACTCGTCTCCTCGAGTTCAAATTTGGCCTTAAACATTCACTAGCTGTGTGACCCTGGGCAAGCCACTTAACGTTGTTTGCGTCAGTCTCCTCATCTGTAAAATGAGCTGGAAAAGAAAATGGCCAGCCACTCCAGCGTCTTTGCCAAGAAAACCCCAAATGGGGTCATAGAGAATCGGATACGAATGAAACAACCGAACAACTCCAACTCGGAAGCTCTTTGGTTCTGAAATTCTTGGCAATGTTGGCTATCATTCTTATTACCATCACGCTTTTAGGTTTGCCCTGCCTTTTTCATTCTAACTTGTATTGGTGTGTGTGTGTCCCATCACCCTATTAAATTTCAGTTACTAATCAGGGATTCTTATTTTTCATCTCTAGGGCCTAGCCTAATAGCACAGGAGAACTGATGAATTGATGAAATGAAATAGCATATAAAAAGGGCTTTGAAAATTGTGAATAAGGAGCCTCAAAGATCTAAGAGAATTAACCCCCTCCCCAATATAGTGAATGATATAAGACCGTACATGAGTGACTGAGATAGTAAATGTTCCAGAAATTCAAGGAAAGAAAGATTGCCATGGAATTAGAGTGTTCAAGGAAGTCTTGCTTCATGGAGAAGACAAGACTTCAGGTAGACTTTGGAGGATAGGTAGGATTTAAATAGAGGGAGAGGAAGAGAGCACAAGATAGAGTGGGAGCAATATAGAGAGCTTAATCAACCAAGCACCTGCTATGGCAATAAGACTGTGCCCAGTTTTCTTTGGGGGATATAGTCAGTTCAGTTTGGCAGAGTGGAATTTTTTTTTAGGATGATTTGGCCAAGCTCTGCAGTATTGCTTTTGGTAGCAGGAGATAGAAGGATTCTGTTTCCCGTAAGGGCAGAACAAGAGGGAATAATGATAGCCTCACACTACATCATGATGGATCTGGGCTAGATATATGGGGAAGTATTTTATGGTAGCTCATAGACTCAGAGAATCATTGATTTAGAGCTGGAAGCAGACAGTAGACAGAAGAAGAGATTCCAGGGGCATTTCATACATTCTTGTCATCTTAAAGCCCTTAAAAATGTAAGAGAGAATCTCAACTGTCTGAGCTGGTGGAAGTGTGTCTGAAGGAAGATGGATGAGATGACATTTCAGAAGTCTTTTGTGTTTCCCCAAAGTCTAGAATAACAATTTGAGATAGTATTTGTAAAGCTCTTAATCCCGTTCTGAGTAGGCACATAGTAGGTGCCATATAAATATTAGCTATCGTTATCATCATGCCTACTGTGTGCAGAGAAGATCCAAAAAGAGGCGAGATGGCTTTAGAGCCCTCGTGATAATTACAGCTCCCATTTGCAGCCTGCCTCTGACACTTTCTGCTTGTATGACCACCTTTGGCAAGATACTGTGCCTTCCTAAGTCTCTGTTTCCTTATTTGTTAAATGAAAGGGTAGGAATCAGCAGCCTCTGATCTAGATCTATGCTGCTTTGCTTTGTCCTGCAGATACCTGTATGGCCTAACTGACTGTGGGGACACCCTACTCTACATTTTGTTCTATGCCATCATCCCCCCGGGTGATCTCAACAGCATCCTTGGGTTAAATGACTATTTTTGTAGAGCTCACGCACAGATCCTGCCCCAGTCTCTCTCCTGTGCCACAGTCCTGCAACACCAGCTGCCTTTTAGACACTCCAAAATGGATGCCCCATAGACGTTTAAAAACTCAATCAACATGTCCGGAACAGAAATCATTCTCTCCTCCCCTCCCTACCTCTTGTCTTCCCCTATTACTATCAAATCCACTATCATCTTCCAGTCCCCCATGCTGGCCACCTTGGTATCAGCCTCCATTCCACTCCCACTCACCCCACCTATGAAATCCAGTGCAAAATCTTGTTTCTACTATCACAACATCTCTGGTCTGCATTTCCTCTTCAATCACCCAGCCTCCACCCCAGCTGAAGTCCCCTCTGCCTCTCACCTGTACTATTGTGATAGCCTTCTAATTGGCCTCCCTGCCTCAACTGTCTCTTTATTTTGG